>DF836304.1:29609-48188 GCA_000950595.1 Mucor ambiguus | reverse complement strand
ACCAGATCAACAACTAAATAACCCAACAACAATATACAAAAGTAATGGAATTACTGGCAGCTACTAAACTGCTGCCAGATAAGGGATATAAACCAAAAAACAATATAAATAGAGACGTAGAATAGACATTTTATTGCACATTATCCTAATTTTGAATAAAGAAAAATTTTAACAGTATTCTGAACCGCTTTTTTACCCCCTTTTCACTGCACCTGAGTTCCTGAGCTCAAGCAACATTCTAAGGACTCAACAGTAGTGTGATTGAATACACCGTGATTAAAATCAATTTATCTACACAATGTGAGAAATAAGGATGCATCTTTATTTTGGTATTTTTGAATGATTATTTATGCATATTTGAGCGCTTTATCAATAGATACCAATAGCATGGACTTGGATAAATAGTACAGTAGTTGATTTTTTTGTGGCCAGCTGGCTATTTTATTACAAATTCGATTTCTATGTTCGAACCAAAATTTAAAATAAGGAGGTAGTACCTTACTTTTTAAGTTGTTGTACAGGATGTTTATGTAATGAAACATCTACAAATATGGTTGCTTGACAAGCAGCGTGTGTAATAATAAAATGTGGTGGTTGCTTCATTTCATTATTAACTGTGAGTCGAACTAGAGATCCTTATAATTACGTGTTACTTGAAACAGTGATACTTTATTTACCTTGACATTGAACAAGGGGCTAATTACATATACTTTATTTACAAGATGCGGTTGTAGCATGGATAGCAGCTACTGGTGTCCCACATCACATACGCTCCTCTAGTTTATTTACTCTTTCCAGCATGTCCAAGAAGAAAAATTGCTTCGTGTATCCCACTACCGCTGTCGCCAATGCATTGCTGAGATGTGGATCCACTTCGTTCAGATTGACAGTGTTTGGAATATAACGGTCTTTTACTGCTGCAGCTTCTGTCACTTTATGGGTCTCTTCTGGATCATTCATAAACTCTAAAATTTGTCTGTGGTTTCTAGATACATTTGTGCTTAAAATGCTTGTCCGGGAAAGTAAATGTTCATCATGCAACTTACTTTAAAAGCCGATCAATATGTTCAAGATTCGACATCAAGTGCTGCACAGGATAACTCGTCAAGTTTCTTTCGAATTTCCCTATCGATTCTTTTGCTTCGTTCTCCATTTGCACTACTTTAGGCACTGAAGCCTTGATCTGGAGTCTTTGATGGCGAAGCTTCTTGATTCTTGCTGCTGTTTCTGGCGGTAGCGTAATGGGTTTGTTGTTGTGGGGGTATATGGAGCTTAGCGAATCAACCAATTGTGATCCAAGGCAATCCTCGAATACTTGTTTGGTGCGGTTTGGTAGATCTAAGCTTTTTAAGTGGTCTTGCCTCTCCAGAAAAGGCGATGCTTGCACAATTTTGTTTGTCGTGTCCATCACCAGCTTGTGTATATCCACTTTCGATGCAGGGTTGGCGTGCAGTATCTTGGATAAAGTTGAACTGCAATTTTCATTCAAATGCTCCTTGGCCTTCTTTGTTGAAATATGAAGAAACTCTTGTATATGCTGATCTGCATCATCGATGGCATTACATACAACTGGCCATTGAAGTTTATCCAACTTGCCCACGCTCAGTTGTTTGACCTTGTCTCTTGCAGCAGCAATACTATCTTCATATCCATCGTCCTTGTACACCAGCTTTCGCAATTCGTTCTCTGGAGGCAGTTTGATTTCTTTCAGTTTCTCGCTCACATCGGCTGCAGAGTATAATTGCTCAACACCTCGATTGACGACCTCCTGTTCCACGGCACTCAATCTACAGTAGTGTCAGTGGCTAGTCTTGTTTCTCAAGTGATTCAACCCATACTCTCGAATTATGTCGCTTCTGATGCTAGCCATTTCCTCGAGACGAATGTCTGTCGTCGTTTTTGTCAATATCTATTTGCAAAAAACACAACGAATTTATTACCTAATCTTGCTTCAAGGTTAGGGCAGCTTTCGACTCTAATACTCTTTCCACTGACATCCACTTTCTGTTGCTTATGCCGAGAGTACTCTTGATCAAAAGCACGCAGCCTTTTTGCTTGGTTGCAAGATTTGACAAGCCTTTGAAAAAGGAATCTACCTGGTCAAAATATGCCTATTGGAAGCATGCAATTTGTACTTACTCGTCTACGCACTTAATTTGTTCGTCATTACTCTCCTTTACAGCGTTATCCATGGTAGAGAGCAACACTAGAGTATGTCAATCGAAGAAGAAAAGGAAAAAAGTGGAAGAAAAAAAAAAGATATAAAAAAAACTTGAAATCAGAAGCAGAGCGCGGTCAAAGGTAAACCACCAAAATTGTCAACAGGATTGTCAATTTGCAAGTAGCTGATCAGCTTCAAAGCTTAGGCATCTGCTGCTCACTCATCAACATATCAGAAGCGTCAGTAAAATATGGAGTATGAGGGTTTCAAGATCAATTTGTCGTCTTATTCCTTATATCTCAAATGTCGATACGATGCGCGATTCCATGCTTTTTTCAATGTAAGCAACAATGATGCTGCTTTTTTTCTAGATTCACCGGAACAGACGAAATCTTCGCATACCAGACTCTACCAAAAAATCCTCGGTGAACAAAGAGAGGAATATTTCGAAGTGCTAGGAAGCCCGCTCTACTTGATTTGATGTGCTGTATGCAATCTTCATCTACACAGATCAAAAAAAAATATCATCTACAAACATTGCATTGTAAATGGTTACTAATCAATAGCCAACAGCACATTGATGGCCTAATAGCTTGTAATATCACACTATCGAGTACTCGAAAACATCAACTTATAATGTTGATTCATGCTGAATTACACATTTAAACAGTGACACTCCTCTCCAATGTCGAAATTTATAGATCAAACCGTCCCAGAAACAGTCTTGGGCAGAAAATTTTTTCACGCCTATAAAAAGCACCATCCTCTGGTTGATTCATAATCATTTGCTTTTTGGTTCAAGTGTCATTTATAAGGTAATTATCAGTTTTTTTATTATATTGAAAGTGGAATTTGTGTTGTGAATCCATTACGATGATGAATTTTAGCTGGCACCAGTCCGAGCTTCATGATGGAAAACCATAAAGTGGGGTGTCAATATACGCAAGACATCCCTGATTTTTGGATTCATATATCATTTCCATTTTCTTCTCTATCTTGTATGATGAATTTGTTATTGACATTTGAAATCTCAATTTTAGGTCATCTTTTCTGTTAAAATGTTCTTATAAATAAAGCTTTTTTTTAATCCATATACATTTGTCCACTTTTTTTTCGTTGTAAGATGTGAAGTATTGAAAGAGACCCAAAATGGGTCAGCATCCAGCATGTTTTACAGACGCAAATTAGATGTTTAACATACAAAAATATCGTCAGTATGCTTGTGTAGCCATTCCGTCTCTTTTTTTCCCCTTGTTGTTATATCATAAGGCATCATTTTGCCACTTTCTTTCCTTTGTTTTTCTTCTCTTTTTTGAATTTGTTTCTTACTTTTGTAGAATTTCTTGAATGGTGTCAACTACAGCCATTGCACCATCATCATTACTACCACCACCAGCGCCAAATGAAAAATCATACAAAGTTACTATACGAGCAAATGATCACTTTGAGCGTGGTCAGTACAACGAAGCCATCATCGACTACACCAAGGTTTTGCAATTGTCAAAAGAATGCAGCGAGCGAGACCAAGCATTTGTGGCCTTGATACACTCAAACAGAAGTGCCTGTTACATCAAAATCAAAGAGTATGATAAAGCCAGGCGAGATGCTGTACAGACTATCGATCTGGCCAGTATGTGGTCTAAGGTATGTATGTGATTTTGCAACCCTGAATATGCTGGGCAGCTGTTTATATGAAGCGACGGTAGGGTTATTTTCGTCATGGCGAAGCTCTATTGAAATTGGAACAATTTGATGAAGCTCTGGAGGCTTTTCAGATGGCTATGGACAGAGAAGACGCTGCCAATGTCAAGGAGATATCAGCCTTTATTGCAAAGACTTTGATTGAAAAGGACAATGCTAGGATGGGGATCAAAATCGTCCAACTGATTTCAGGACAGGACATTGCTGTAGAAAAGAGCGTATTGAACCCAATTCAAAGTAAATTGTACGAGTTTGCAGCACACATGAAGAACATTATACACATTGTCGTGGACACCAATACAAAGAAATGTATTCTCATTGATGCGGTAAGGTGAAGAGTGCAAGGTATAGATGCTTACAGTAACTGACATATAAATGTTCTAGTGCTGGGACATTGATGGGATACTGAGATACATTGATGAGCAAGGCTATACCGTTGTGGCCACTGTAGTTACACACTACCACTTTGATCACATTGGTGGGTCTCCACCAGCACCGTACGATACCTTGCCCATTAAGATATCTGGTCTGTCTAGCCTTTTGAAAAAGATACCACACATCAAAGCCTATATCCACCCGCTCGAAATACCCTTCATTCAACAAACCAACCCCAGTATACAATTCAATCGTCTCGTGCCCACGACCACTGACATTACCACTCATCTCAACATTGGCAAGATACACATTGAATTCTTACATACCCCAGGCCATACTCCTGGATCGCAATCTCTGTTGATCAATAAATCAAGGCTGATTGCTGGAGATACATTGCTGTGTGGAGGACATTGCGGCAGGACTGACTTGCCAGGAGGCAACCGCAAAGCCATGGAAAAGACACTTCGCCATGTGTTGGGAGGTTTAGACAATCGCATTATTGTGTATCCAGGACATTATTACGGCTCTACATGGTCCACTATTGGCATGGAGCGAGAAAACGGTTGTCTAGGCGACGAGCTGGTGGGATTCGGCATGGAAAGCACAGCGTAATAGCCTGCTGATGGTAAAAGCCACCGTATACTTTTTTTTCGGTTGGTTTCAAAAAAATTAGACTAAATTGAATAAACAAGGCTCCTCTATTTACGTTTTTTCCTTTCCTTTCTCTCTCTTTTTCTGCGTATACGCAACACTCGCAAAGAAACATGTCTTCTACACAGCCAACTGATACCACCGACGAAAATGTCGAGATCTGGAAGATGAAGAAGTTGATCAAAAACCTCCAAATGGCTAGAGGGTAATTCATGATTTAGCTTTTAGAAAGAAAGACTTGGCTGACTTGTGTATCGTTTGTAATAGTAATGGTACTTCTATGATCTCACTTGTTATTCGTAAGTAGCTGGACGATCAGAATGCGTAGTATGTGCTGACCGTGACATTAGCTCCCAAGGATCAAATTTCCCGTGTAGTCAAAATGTTGGCTGATGAATACGGTACTGCCTCCAACATCAAATCTCGTGTCAATCGTTTATCAGTTTTGTCTGCCATTACTTCTACTCAACAACGTTTGAAGTTATACACCAGAGGTTAGCATAAAACCTTTTTGCACAGCATCTTCGCATCGACAGAACAGAGGCTAACATCGCATATATAGTTCCTGAGAATGGTTTGGTTGTTTACTGTGGTACCATCATCACTGACGAAGGCAAGGAAAAGAAGGTCAACATCGATTTTGAGCCTCACAAGCCCATCAACACCTCTCTCTACTTGTGTGATAACAAATTCCATGTTGAAGCTTTGTCTGAACTGTTGGATAACGATGCCAAGTTTGGTTTTATTGTCATGGATGGTAATGGTACCCTCTTTGGTACTGTGTGTGGTAATGTACGCGACGTTATTCACAAGCTGTCTGTTGATTTACCCAAGAAGCACGGTCGTGGTGGTCAGTCCGCTCTTCGTTTCTCTCGTCTCCGTGAAGAAAAGAGACACAATTACGTCCGCAAGATTGCTGAACTCGCTGTCCAGCTCTTCATTACCAACGACAAGGTCAACTGTGTCGGTTTAGTTTTGGCTGGTTCTGCCGATTTCAAGACTGAATTGTCTCAATCCGATTTGTTCGATCCTCGTCTCCGTGCAAAGATTGTCAAGATTGTCGATGTTTCCTATGGTGGTGAAAACGGTTTCAACCAAGCTATTGAATTGTCTGCTGAAGCCTTGTCCAATGTCAAGTTTATCCAAGAGAAGCGTTTGATTGGCGATTATTTCAGCGAAATTTCTCAAGATACTGGTAAATACTGCTTCGGTATTGATGATACTTTGAAGGCACTTGAGATGGGTGCTGTTGAGACATTGATTGTCTGGGAGAATCTTGCTGCCAACCGTTATATTCTTCGTGATGCCTCTGGCACCGAATCTGTCGTCTACCCTACCGCTGATGAAGAAAAGACCAAGTCCTTTTTGGTTGATAAGAGTCCTGATGCTACTACCAATGCCGAAATGGAAATTGTCGAATGCATGCCCTTATTAGAGTGGTTCACTCACAAGTATAAGGAATTCGGTGCCGTGCTTGAGATTGTCACTGATCGTTCTCAAGAAGGTTCTCAGTTTGTCAGAGGTTTTGGTGGCATCGGTGGTATTCTCAGATATCGTGTCAACTTTGAACAGCTCAACTACGATTCTGATGAATTCATTTCTGATGATGATGAGGAATATATCTAGATTTTTTAACCCCTTTTTTTTAATCAACTTGAATTATTACGCTACACCTACTCGCACTCCTTCGCAAACACCTGCTCCCAACACAAGCAATATCGAATTGATGTATAATTTTTATAAAATTGACAAATGTAAACAGATATCCTGTATAGTTATGATTCACTTGGTCTGATCAGTAGTAGTATTTAAATTGGGCCTGTAAGAGATGTGCATTGTATATTAGGAAACACGCCTTGATCACGCATGTTCAAACCAAACCTCTTGTCCGTCTTTCTCGATGCTAATGTCCAATTTGCAATTCTGTCTGTACAGTAAGTAGCTTGTTAATCCCGAGAACAGTGCTCCCGCAACTGCACAGCATAAATTGAAGGCATTTCCAAAGTCTAGAAGGTCAGCGCATTAGTATCGGTATTTACCTTGCACCGTAAATCAACTTACAATAATGAGGAGAGTCTGAAAGTGGATAAAGATAAGAAGCGATGACACCTCCGCTATTGCCTATCATGACAACCACTGCAACTGCAATGACTCTCACCTCAAGATTGGGGAAATTGATGGCAGACCAACCAATGTTTGCAGGTGCTTTATATAGTCTGTTTGTTAGTGATCCCTGTTATCAACTGTAAATCTTAGTGAGTTACCTTGCAATCCCAGGCCTGCTGGGATGACAAACAAGGCTGCATAACGTGCTAGTTTGTATCATGTCAATCACGAATGTTTGAATCAACAAGTGCAACACGCTTACCCCATCTACCCTGAAGAATAATGAGTAACATGTAACCTATAGCGCCAATACTAAAGCCAGTAACCATCAGAGCGCCACGCTTGTTCTCATACTTGTCAGCCAGAAAGCCGCCCAGGACAATGCTGATGGTTTGTACCACATTTGGAGGAGCAGACAGCAGCTGAGACTCTAGCACGGGAAATCCAAACCCATCAATGATGGTAGGCGTGAAAACCTGATAGCTGGTGAGATTGACTACAGTCAGAAGGTACGTTGTCGCAAAGAAAAAGGTCTTCCAGTCCAAAATGGCGCTTAGAAAGATCTTGAACGATAATGCGACCTCCTCTTTGGGTGCATTGGTGCTTTCACGATGCAACGCCTTTTGGGTATCTGTCAGCCATGGCACGCTCTTGATATCATCAAACAGGTAAAAGTAAGAAACTACACTGAGACAAATCGTGGGCACGCCTTCCAATATGAACAGGTATTGCCAGCCGTGCAAGCCCCTCTGTCCTTCCAAAAACGATGTGCCGTATGCAATGGGTCCCGAGACAATACCTGAGACAGAGGACATACACAGTAAAAGCGCTAGACGTAGACCGAAGTCTCGAGGACGGTATACCTTGGACATTATGTAGAGGATGCCTGGAATGTAACCACTCTCTGCAGCTCTATATGCGTGTATAGCACGTAAAGTAAGGTTTAGTGCAAGGGATGACTTATAATGCATTATGATGCCCTTCTTACCCAAGTAAAAGTCGACAGGCAAGCAAACTATGAAAGTTTTTCGAGAATGCCATCACAAGCGTCATTGCACCCCATAAGAGCATGATCAACGATAGCCACATTACGGCACTTGTGCGCTTCAAAATGATATTGGATGGCACTTCAAATAAGATCTAAGGAGGGAGGACAAGGTGTTGGCTGCATGCAACTAACTACAAACAAACTAACTTCTTACGTAGGTGATATAGAACGCTGATATTGCAGTACTAAGCTCGCTGTGTGATAGCTATACATACATTCAATCAATATTGCTGCTCTCCTTTCTTTCTTCACTGACTCACATGTAAGTCATCTTGGATACCAGCTAAACTGTGATTGTGAGATAGAATTAGCCTGGAAAAGCACTCTCTTCAGCAAAGAAAACTTACGTTGCATTGCCAATGTTGGCACGATCAAGGAAGTCTACAAAATAAAATATGCAAAAGAGAGGCATCATACGGCAATCAATGATTCTGGTAATCTTCTTCTCTTCGGTTGCTTTGTCTACAATGTGTGCAATCAGCGCTTGGTCGCTCGATTGCAGTTCATGCTGGCTGTCGTATTCTCTCTTTTTTTGCTCAAATTCAGCGCTGCATCTGCTGGCATCGTCCCCAAAGAGTGTTCTGGAAGTGGAGCCTGTCATGATCAAGTCTACATGACTTCCCAAATCCTGTTCGTTGTCCTTTGTATCATTTCTATCGAGCATTCTGTTTGATTCAGACAGAGAAGAAAGAAGAAAGAGAGAGACGATCCTGTACATTGAAGATCAAGCATGATTTTATACTCTTGAAGCCATGCTGTCTAAATTAGTCTAAATTCATTCAAGGTACATCCAAAGGTGTATTTGGAATTAGAATGTTTTTAATGATTACTGCCAATTGCTTGCATATACAACCGAGAGAACCGAAAGGCTAATTCAATCAGTAATGGTATCCATAACATGTAGTGATTAACTTTCAAGGAAGAGATATTACAGCCGCCCACTGTGTGTGCAGGGTGCACAATGCAAATGAATTGTGTGTACACATACGAGAGATGGAAAAACTTCATGGCCCTTTGTCTACAAGAGTGTCTCCTCTGCTCAACCACAGACGTTTAGATAAAGACGTGATTCGAGGACTACGTATTAATAACTGCTTGATTACTCCTTAAGATAGAAACTACTAGTTTAGGCTCCTGACGGTGTCATTGATACCAGTGCAGAGACCTCACCCAAGCGCCTAAGTGCTTAATTGCAACTTTGATGTAAAAAAATAAAAATGAAAAGTACAATCTTTAGTATTTATTAAAGGGATGTGGTGATTCAAAGTGGGTGCTTACAGAGAATATATATGTAAAATAATAGCTATTTAAAAAGGTTGCTGTTTGTCTAAATGGGGGGTGAGGTAATAGGATGAGGTTGTCTACATGAAACGTGCTAAATCACTGTTGGAGATACCGAGTGCGGGTGATTGAGTGTTCAAGGCACGCAATAAGTCTACAAGTTCATTGCGAGTCGATTCATTCAATTGGTCTTCGTTGCTCAACACATGGTGGAAGACGGGGAGAAGACTAGGAATTTGGCCTTGAATCTATAACAGGCATTAGTATCACTATTATTTAAGATTGTGTATGTCTACTTACAAAGGTATTATTGGCACGGAAAAGGGAGAACAAGCAGTTGAAGACGGGCTCATTTTCAGCGAAATCAGCCTTGAGAGGAAGCACGCTAGTAAAGACGGGTAACACTTGGTCAAGAGGGACAGCGTCTGGACGAGCAAGAATCAATCGAGCAACGGCACCAGTGGCATTATCAGTGATATTAGGCACAGGCTGGTTCTGGAAAAGAGGATGCAATGCAGTCAAGATGACAGGGTATTGAGAGCCAAGATCGATTTGTGAGTTACTAGTGAGGATACCTAATGCATAGGCAGCATTGCTTCTGACAGATTGGTCTTCATCAGCACAGGCCTTGACAAAGAGTTGAAGCAGACGTTCAGTGTGAGGGGTGACAGCAGACTTGATACCAGTGATGCATTCACCAAGACAGCCGATAGCCATGGATCGCTCAGCAGAAGACTTTGACTTTTTATAGTATTTGGCAATCAAGGGCATAAAGACATCAAAGTAGGAAGAGTAGGATTCACCTACTGTCTCACAGATGGTAGCAACAAGGTCGCCCGCAGCATTGATCAAAAGAGACTCTGACTCGGCCTCTTCTTCCTCATCCACAAAGTCTTCCTCATCGTAGCTTTGTTGGCAGATGGATCTCTTTTCAAAGATGTCAAGAATGTTACGAGAAATCTCCTCAACGTGGTCGGCAATGATACTGGGGCCCATCAATTTCAGTGATTGGATCAATTCTTGGCAGATTTGCACAACCACCATCTTGTCGTCCTCATCCTTCCACATGGCCAACACCGTAGGAATGATGATGGTAGTCATATTTTGAACGTTCTCGTGCACGGGGTAGGTCAGAGGTAAGCCAGCCTTCCACTCTTCAGATCCAGACATGAGATAAAATGTCTTGAGAAAGCTGAACAGACTGCCAACCACCGCTTTACGAACACCATCAAACAGATGGAAAGCGAGTTCAGTCAATTCTTGCACAGCAGGTTCGACATAGGGCAAGAAGTGGGTTTGGGTGCTTTCAAACAGCTCTCCAAGAGCATCAGCAGCGAACTCCTTCTCGTCAGCAATAGCAGAGTTGAAGTTGAAGGCACTTTCATCATCTTCCTCGTCACCTTCGCCCAAAGTGAGGTCAATTTCGCTTCCAAAGTTAGCCTCGTCCTTTTCCTCAGCCTTGCAAGAAGCAATGATAGGGGGCATCACAGTAGGAAGGTAGGGGGCAAATTCCTCTCCAAATACACGGGCCATGATAGAGAAGAAGGCATAAGAGCATTCACGAAGACGAGGTGAGTCCAATGTCAGTTGTTCGATAGCCAAAGCCATCAAATCTTGAGTGAAGGGTCTAAACTTGTCGGCACCAACAGCTTCAGCGATGGCACCAGCAGAATCAGTAGCAACACCGCGCAACAAGGCCTCATCAGAGCCCTCAGTCAAA
Source organism: Mucor ambiguus (assembly GCA_000950595.1). Classification (NCBI taxonomy): domain Eukaryota; kingdom Fungi; phylum Mucoromycota; class Mucoromycetes; order Mucorales; family Mucoraceae; genus Mucor; species Mucor ambiguus. The sequence goes on along the minus strand of DF836304.1, from coordinate 37,145 downwards.
GTCATCAAATGGCGAATACGGGGCATAACGCCACCAAAGTAGGGCTCGAAGCCCTCGCCGGCAGCGTGTGCAGCGCTACCAATAGCAGCCATGACAGTAGCTTTCGTTTCAGTCTGAGGAGCATTATCCAAAAGGAATAAGAGTTTCTCCATCAGCATGGGCAAGTATTGCAAGACTTCATCGCCCAAACTCTCTAAAATGGCATCAAGGGCGTTACAGGCGTGCTTGGTGACTTCAGGGTTGGTATCGTTCATCAAGTTAAAGACAAGAGGCAACAAGACTTGATGGCTTTCTGAGATCTCAACAGGCATTTCTTCGGCAAGACAGCCCAGAGCCATACAGGCAGCACGACGGACAATAATCTCGGGATCTTGCAAGCCAGAGCACACGAGAGGCAAAAGCTCGTTTAGCTTGGGGCTCATGTATTCCGCGCATCCTTCAATAATGACAGCAAAGGACATCATGGCTGCTTTACGGAAGTTGGGGTCAGGGCTTTGCATATAGGTGACAACAACAGGCATGACGATGGGAAACACTTGCTGAGGAGGCATGTTGGTGGCAAGGGCATTCAATACCTTGAATGCCAACTACAGAGAGAGTGTACGTCAGTGCTGTATGCAAATCTACCTTTCAGTCAGCTACTTACTCTAGAGGGAGAGTCTTCGTCCACATCTTCGGGGTCTTCCTCTGAACCAATAGGCATTAAACCCTCTACAATGAATCCAACAAGCTTCAAACTTCTAATCTTGTTTTGTTTACTGTCGAGAAATGAGTTTCAAAACGCATTTTCTGATCTGAAAAGCATCCACTTACTATACAGCAGCCCACATCAGAAAGGAAAGAGCCATGACACGGAGCGAGTCGTCCAATTCACGGTTGGATCCAATGGTCAAGAAGAATCGAATCAAGTCAACCAAATGGTTTGACAACAGAGGTGCATCCTACGAGCAGATGTCAACATCCAACAAAGACCCCACTGCCAATCCCAACTTACCAACATCAACAATGTGTCGAATACTTCGAAAATTTCGCCTGCACTCTCCTCATCCCCTTCTGTAAGACACTGCTCCAAGACATTGACCATACCAGGAATCATGTTTCTAAACGATTTCTATTTCAACAGTCTATGAGCACATACGCTGCAATGCACTCTAGACACCCAAACTTACAATGTTCTCCTTGTCGTCGGTCTCAATAAATTCAGCGAGCTTGCCTAAAGTCCTAACATCCAAATACCATTAGCCGCTGAGGATCACTTTGAGCAACATCCACTTACAAGACAGTAGTGACTCGGACACGTTTGCTCTCGGGATCAACAATTGCCTTAGAAAACAGATCATACAAAGGAGCAGTGTGATCCATAAAGAAATCTGCAATCACTTCAAACAATGTGTACAAACAGTAGGTACCCACCTCACGATGGATAGCAGTGGTGCTGGCACATGCTTGGTTCAAGAAACCCAACAATTCAGGCCATTTGTTCTCGGGCACATCAATACGAGCGATGGATGAAATGACACGAGCAGTCGAGTGGCGCACAATTTCACTATGATAGAGGATGAGTTTTCTGATCTGCAACTGTGCTTGCATCCCACATTTACTGTTGCTCGTTCAAGGCCATCTGTAGTAATTGAGCACGAATTTCGGCCTGTGCCTCGTCAGGGATCTCTTGCCATTTCTTTGAGATACGCTTTCTCAATTCGACTGCTGCGAGCTGACGTACAGGGTGATGTGGAGAACGACTGATGATCTGAACAAAGGCAGGGATACAGTTTGCTGAAATATAAAACTGGGTGTTCAATGTCGAAGTAGCCTAGATCCGGATGATCAATTTCATGTGCCATGTTGAAAAAATTTTCAGTGCGTCTTACTTGTCTAATTGTATCAGAATCTTGAGCAGATGCAAGCTTGGTTAGAAGCTCTTCGAGGCCTGTTACAAATTGCTAGATCAAAATCAGATCAATTCCTGGTTTCACAGTTGCTAGGATACCATTATTTAGTGAATTTACCTCCATATTGACTGTAAGAAATCACAAAAGTGAAGAAGGGTTTAAATGAATACAGTGGCACCTAAAATACAAGGCAAAAAAAGTTTATAACATTGAATGTCCGTGTTCAAGAAAAGTGATCCTCTCTCGTTTCCAATTGAGCATGTTGTTCAGCCACAGGACAGGACAGCACATGAATTTGAAGAGGAGGAGCACAGATATGATGGGCCGTGTTCGTACGTCATCACCACCTATCGAGCGCAACACGCGTCTTGAGGTGGAATCTTACGTTTGCAATAATTGGATTTAGGCAACTCATTCACTGCAATATCTCTTTCAATCTTCTTTTTTTCTCCATATACTATATAATTCACCATGGCTGATCGTTACAGTTTCTCACTTACTACCTTCTCTCCTTCGGGAAAACTTGTTCAGATTGAATATGCCTTGAACGCCGTCTCTCAAGGTGTTACATCTGTCGGTATCAAAGGTAACATTTGACCAGACGAGCATTAATTTTATCAATTACTCAACAATTTTTGGATGTAATAGCTACCAATGGCATTGTTATTGCAACAGAAAAGAAATCAGCTTCCAGTCTTGTCGATGACTCTACACTTGAAAAAGTGGCTACTATTTGTGCCAACATTGGTATGATCTACTCTGGTATGGGGCCTGATTTCCGCGTGTTGGTTAGTAAGGCACGCAAAGCAGCACAAGCCTATAAAAGAGTCTACATGGAGGAGCCTCCAGTACGTATCCTCGTTCAAGAAGTAGCTAGTGTTATGCAAGAATATACTCAAAGCGGGTAAGCGTCTCTGTAGACAGTATTCATCATTCATGTCGACTCAATATGCTGCATTTAGTGGTGTCCGTCCCTTTGGCGTTTCTCTTTTAATTGCAGGTTATGATGAGGTGAATGGACCTTCTCTCTATCAAGTTGATCCTTCTGGTTCTTATTGGGCTTGGAAGGCCAGTGCTATTGGTAAAAACATGATCAATGCAAAGACATTTTTGGAAAAGAGGTGAGTCTATTTATGCAAATGGCTTGGCATTGATATTGATGAGTTGTGTCTAGATACAATGAGGAGATGGAGTTGGAAGACGCAGTACATACAGCAATCTTAACCGTAAGCATGTCACATGTCGTGGTATTGCAGTAAGATAATGACATGCCATTCATTCTGTAGCTCAAGGAAGGTTTCGAGGGACAAATGACAGAAAACAGCTTAGAAATTGGCATTATTGGAAAGAGCACTGTTGGTGTTTATGGTGGTGAAAGAAAGGAGATTCCATTATTTAGAAAATTGAGTTTGAGTGAAGTCAAAGACTATTTGGCCAACATTGCTTAAATTGAATAAACTGTGTGGTATTCTTATGTATGACAACAATGATATGATTTAAGGGGGGAGCAAGGACCATGGAAGAATAAAGACAATATGAAAAAGGAGTTGTGTGCGTGTATTTGATGTTGCAGTAGACATCCCCTTAAAAAATATGCTATTAGATTTCGCTTTCTTTCCGTCTTCCCCTTCTTCTTCTCTTTCTCTTATTAACACATAAGCATTGACAACCTGAAAGATCACATCAGACGCATACAACATGTGGTTTGCCAAAAAGTCGACTCACACTCAACAAGACGACACATTTTCGACCAGAGCATCTGCATTGATGGATAGACTGAACAAACCTTTGCCACCCATTATTGGTGGCCAAAGATGCATGGCAAACAACGTACGCTTAACATCTCAGGCTTAGACGCTTGATTATTGATACTAAACGTAGGCAGAAACGCTTGTCATTGTTGTATCAGGAGGACCCAATGTGGGGAAATCAACATTTATCAGATTTGGCTTGCAAAATTTGGTTGCAAAACACGACTCCAATCGACCAGGTATAAAAGTATACTCCTTAATCCCATCATGACCGAGTTTGCTAAATTACTTGTTTCATTACATAAAAAAACAAGATCTTCAGTGCCACCATACAAAGATCCTGATTGATGGCACCAATTATCCAATCGATGTCATAGAACTGAACGGATCAAACATAGCAGACTTGATCAATGTATGTTGTTGTTGTTGTTTGATATGGCTGCTTGTCAATTGCTTATAAAACTCCATATAGCATAAAATCCCCTTGATCCATGGTGGCATCGTGTGCTATGACACAACTGACAGAGATTCATTGGACTGTATACCCGATTTATTAGGTAAATTGTCATTGTAATTCCCCTTTCCACATGATCCCCCTTGATATTGACCCTCCTTAAAAAAAAAGACTTTTACCTCTCTCGCAATATACCTACCAAGCTTGTAGGATTGAAAGCCGATTTGCCTGCAACAGCAACCTGTCAAATTGATCCGAATCTCGTCCAGCAAATAGTCGACCTGTTTGCATTGGAGCACTATACAGTCGATGCGTTTTCAGAAGGAGGTGCCCAGCAGATGCAAAATGTATACAAATCACTCTTGAGACTAAATTACCCTTTGCTCAATCAGAAAGAGGAGATGCTGAAAGAGGAGATCAAACCTAGCGTTTGTGTCAATGAATCCCCAGGCTTTGTGTATGCCCCTACAATTACCACTGCTGCCGGCACTGGGAACACTGCAGCAGAAACAATAGAAGTTGGTACAACATCAGCTAGTAAAGCCGATCCCGATAAAGAATTTGCTTGCCACAATCACATTGCATCTACTTTTTCTTCCTCTCAGCATATGGTCAACAGGAGAGCGACGAATATATCTTACCATGCCTATCTTGGAAGCAGACGTGGATCAAAAGACAGCAGGTAGCGTTTTTTGTGTTTTTATGCATTTCTTTTCTCTTTATATCTCTTTACTAAATGTTCATCTTGAATCAATTGTTTGAATCTTACTTTAGCGAATCTTTTGGTATTGGCCTAACATCTGAGGACGTGGTTGACCGGCTTTTGTCGATAGAATACAATAAAACAGGTAAGTTTCATCGAATAGACTACATGACAGGTACATAACATGGTTTCAACAGACGAAAACATCATACCTATATTCTTGACATTTTTCAGAAAGTTTATGAAGCCATATGAACTGGTCAAAATGCTGGTCGATAGGTAAGCGCCTCGTAAGCAAGACTTCTTTCTGTCTTTAACCCAACGCCTTTTGTAGATTCGAGAATGATGGTCTCGCTTCAAATGCGTCTTCACCGACTGATTTACAAAAGAGGTTTGTGGTACTTGAACCATACAGGACCCGATGAAATGTGTAACTAAGAACGCATGTGTGTGTTGCGGAATGACAGAATTCATAGTATCTTTTCATTGTGGTTATCACATTATTGGAATGATTTTTATGGTCCTCATGCAAGAAAGCACATTATTCTCTTTTTAGACCGCATATCAAAGTACGAATACCTAACTCCCATTTGCGATTCTTTGGCGCCTCTGGTTGTGCGTGAGCCGCCATCTTATGACCCAGACAAGAGTTGGGGCTTCATTGACGATGAAGACGACAATGCTTTTGAATCTCTGGATGATAGTAGACTATCTTGGCCAGCAACACATGTCTCAACTAAACGAAGAAATGAGAAAAAGGATAGCGCATATGCATCTGGCACATTCAGTGTTTCTAGCTATATTCATCACCATCAACCGACACCACCCTCTCCACTATCGTCACCAACCACGGATGAGCAATTTCTATTGAAACGACTCTCCAACAACAACAACAGTTATACCTTTAGAAACAGCCACCAGCAGCCAGTATCTACAGCAACGGAAGCACCCTTGATTTCGCCAAACTTAAACCGGTTGCTACGTAGCTCAAGTCATCGGAAAGTTGTTACACATTCAGAGTCTCATCCCAATCTCAGATCATCGTATGCCACAGCCAGCAACAACAAAGGTCCCTTGTCGGCGTCAAATAATGAGGGCAGTTGCGAGTTACCCAGACGAGCCGAGTTTGCAGGTGGTTTGATAAACATTGACAATGTTGCGAAACCCAAAAATCACTATACGCCATCTTTCAAAATCACCGCGTCTATTGCGTCTACGAGAACCGGTGGCGGCTGGACTTCTTCATTAGGAACACAGCTATTAGCATCAAGCTTCATCAGCTCATTCAGACAGCACCGATCAGATAAAGACCAATCGAGCTATAATTATAAGGTTTTCATGAAAGCAACGGATGTAACTATAGCGGATCAACTTACTTGGATTGAAGCGGAACTATTTTCTCGCATCAAGGTGAGCATTATCATGCAAAATTTTGTATTTTAAATGGGAGCCATGTACTCATTCACATCACAGCCACGAGAGTTTATTCGCAACATCTGGAGCTCTTCGGGTAGTAACGATAGCTCTTCTTTTATGGAGTCTTCCAGCAACAATACAGTTACCGCATCTATTGCACATTTTAACTTTATATCAGCTTGGGTGGTAACGATGATCATAACTCAGACAAGGCTAAACAAACGGGTGTCGGTACTGGAGAAATTTATGTCGATTGCGGTTGCATTGCGAAATCACAACAACTACAATTCTCTGATGGCTATTCTAGCTGGCATCAACAGCGCATCTATTCTTCGGCTAAAGCAAACACGGCAAGCAGTGTCTACAAAGAAAGTTTTCAAGCAATTTCAAAGTCTCGAACGTCTCATGAGTACAGACAAATCGTTTAGTTCGTATCGCATGGCACTGAAAGCAACTAGCGCTCCCGGAATACCATATCTGTAAGTATATATCTAGGTGGTCATGTTGCGAATACGAAATAATGACGGTTTTCATTTGATTAGGGGAATCCATAACCAGGATCTAGTGTCACTTGCTGAAGCAAACAAAGATTTCCGTGCCGACGGCACTATTCATTGGGAGAAGTTTAGATTAATGGGTGAAACTATCATGGCAACGATGAAATTCAAGTATCCTGGCTACTCCATTGAACCTGATACCCAAATTTTGACTTTTATTGCTGACAGTTATATTCTATCAGAAGATGTAAGTTGGTGACGTGAAAGAAGAGTACTTTAATCATTGACTTTTTATTAATTTAGGAACAATACAAACGATCTGTTTTAATAGAGCCAAGATTAGCTTCATCTAGCACAAATAGAATTAGAGACTTATGGTTAAGAATGTAAATGAATGTTTACTGTAATCTATTACTGTCCTATACATACTACAAAGCAATTCTGTATATATAATATTACACACCAGCACACATACTATTCCACCTATCTATTACATACACATATTTCTACTTTATGATTTGAAAGCTACCCATACCTGAACACATATACATATATTATTATAGTTAAATTAATTTCTAATGTTGAAAGACAATAAAGCGTTTTATAATCGAAAGCATAATTCGAGCGACGAGTAAAAAAATTCGCTAAATCCAAGAATCAATCCTTTATGCTCATAATGCCATTGACTGAGGCAGTGCGTCAAATTATAGCAGATGCGGTTATATTTACTCTGAACAATATACAGTCACCCCGAATTATTGTCTTTTTCAGCAATTAAGAGACAGTCTTAGAGAAAATTATTGGATAAAATAAAAGAAATCAC
>DF836305.1:213985-231157 GCA_000950595.1 Mucor ambiguus | reverse complement strand
GCTTTGTCCGAGTGGTTAAGGAGTATGACTAGAAATCATATACGCTCTGCGTGCGCAGGTTCAAATCCTGCAGGCGACGTTATATTTTTACAAACTACAAAAATGTAGTGCGTGTAGACATTGATATATCTTAGGCTTACTGTATGATCTACAGTCAAATGTGGATGCTGCTACAATATATTCATAAAGGCGTTTTTGATTTTTCTTGTTGTAAATGGGGTTTTTATACATGTTATTTAATTTTGGAATGTTTGCATGAAAGTAATCTTTTAAAGATCAAATAAAAGTGGTCTAGGAGAAGGAATGTTGTTTTTCATCGACTTCTGGATCAGTTTGAATAAACCAGTACCGATGGACATGGGGATACCCATAATAATTTGTTCAGAGACACCCACAATACCATCCTTCTTGGAATATAAGGCAGCTTCAAACAAGTGGTCGGTTGTCTTTTCAAAGGATGCAATACTAAGAACACTATCCTTCATCTTGGAGATGCCGAAACGAGTGATACCAAGCACTTCACCCTTACTCGTCATGATATCACCTAATAAGAAAACGTGGCGATGATCGATGGTCATACCGTGAGAGGACATGGTCATTTGAATTTCATTAATAATGGTATTTCTAAACGGAGGAGAAGATGAATACAATGCAAATAACGAGGAAACGACAGTGTTGGCTTACCTTGCAGCTTCAATACCCAATACCTGAGCAACTTCCATAATATGATTGGATGTAGTGTCTTTACCAATAATACCATCGGTTGTCATGACTTCAAGCAAACCGTAACCTTCAACCAACAATTGCTTAGCACCCTTGCCACCTTCCTTTTCACTAATAACGGCACGAACAACGGATGGCAGACCAGTGATAACAACATTAGACAGCACACGCTTCAGGGCCTTCAAACTATAGTACATGGATTCATCTTGCTTAGCATGAACGTAAACACGGATAATATCAGGCCTGCTTGTTTGCACATCCTACAAAAAAAACAAGGTGAATCAATGATCTTTCTTGCTCTGAAAATATGTACTTACCAATTGACCCATCTTTAGCTTGGGCGCAGTCTTGATAGCATGAGCAATTTGATGAAGATTAGTCTCCAATTGTAATCTGTTGATAGCATCCAAGTCAATACGCAACAAAATATAGGCTTCATTGGGTTCATAGACTTCGTCCATATACATGGCCACATCACCAAGTGTTGTCTTTTCTATACGACCCTTTACAACACGAGCAGCTCTGACATCCCTGTTGGAATAAAGCTCACACTTGATAATAGGAGTAGAGATCGCCTTGGCAGCGTTAATAATTTCTTTGATACGAGGCACACCAAGAGTAATATTCATACTAGCAACACCAGCAAAATGGAAAGTCTTCAATGTCATTTGAGTACCAGGTTCACCAATAGACTGAGCACCAATGGCACCCACAGCAGTACCAGGCTCGATCTTCGCTTTGAGATACTTGGAGAGGCAGACACCAAGGTAATCCCGCAACTGACGTTCAGTAACGACAAACAGGTTACGCACCACATTCTTAACAACCTCATCTTCGTCTTCATCGATATCCATATCCATGTAATCTTCATCAGGCATGGCCAGACCAGATTGTAAGCCATGAGCCCTTCTGATTTTGGCCAACTTGCCAGCCATCTTTTCATTGACAAAGTTGAGCACCATTTCAATGAAGGTAGGCATACAATTCTTTTGCCAGATCTCCTTTTGAGTTTCCTTCTCGGCAAAGAAATTGATTTCCCAGGGTAAGAGACCTCTGTCTTGCTTGGGAGGCGTGATTTCCTTGACGTGGCGCAAATTACGAGCAAATTCAACAGGAATACCATCACCTTCAATGGTCATGGGATCCAAGCCGTCAGCACCATAACAGAATTGGAGCATAGCACCTTCGGAATTACGCACAGACAAATCGTAATGAGTGACTAAATCTTCAAAAGCCTTCATCAAACGTCTAGCCATGTAACCGGTTTCAGCAGTCTTGACAGCAGTATCAACCAAACCTTCACGACCAGAAATAGCGTGGAACAAGAATTCAGTAGGACTAAGGCCTGTGTAGAAACTGTTTCTGACGAAACCCTTGGCCGGAGGACTCTTGGAATGCTTTAGGAAATGAGGCAAAGAACGATCCTGGAAGCCGTTAGGAATACGACTACCACTGATAATCTGTTGCCCGACACAAGCAACCATTTGAGACACATTGATTTGAGAACCCTTTGAACCACACCGGGCCATGATACTGGGTGAATTGTACATGTTCAACTCATCCATACAGACCTTACCCAGGTCACCACGCACGTTAGACAGGATGCCAGATACCATGGACTCCATGGTCTCTTCTTCGTTACAACCAGCCATGTTCTCTAATTGGCCATTGTTGTAGTCCCTAATAATGTCATCACATTTGGCATAAGCGGTTGTTACTTGCTCGTACTTAATCTTGCTTAAACGTTCACCAGGAGTTACATCACTTATACCGATAGAGAAACCACGATTAGCCAGCCATCTGGCACAGAGCTTGGCCAGACGATTCATACATTTGGCAGCTTCAATGGGCCCGTAATCACGCAAAATGACGTAAAAGACTGAATTCTTATTGCCATCACCCACTACAGCTTTATCGACAAGACCGCACATGATTTCACTGTTTTGCACCACAAGCCAGCCATCGTTGGGACACATGTCAGGCAGACGGCCCTCCTCCTTGATAAAAGACTTGTTCTTGGCTTCCACATTCAACAAAACCTTGCTCTCTTTGTTGGGTCTAAAGAGGACGTTGAAGACTTGTTTACCAGTCCACAAGCGTTGAGGCTTCCAGATCACTGGAGGTGGTAAATCAATCTTCATCTCGCCGTCTCCCATCATTGTGCAAGCTTGAGTGAATTCACCGCGGGTATAGAAAGTATCTTTGTGAGATAACAGGTAGGATGCTGTAATGAAATCTTGGGTAGCTGCAATCAATGGTTCGCCGTTACGAGGAGTGACCAGGTTGTTCTTGACGCCCATCAATTCAATGGCCTCTGCTTTCGCTTCTTGTGTTTGAGGCAAGTGCATGTTCATTTCATCACCATCGAAATCGGCATTGTAAGGTGAGCAAACACATTCGTTGAAACGGAAGGTTCTCCAGGGCATGACTTTAGCAAAATGGGCCATGATGGACAGTCTGTGAAGCGAAGGCTGACGGTTGAACAGGACGACATCGTTGTCTGATAAGTGGCGCTCGACGAGATCACCAATTTGCAGATCAGCAGCAATTTCTTGTCGATTACCAAACTTAAGAAACCTCTTGAAGCCATTGGAACCTTGCACGAAATTAGCACCTGGATGCACAAATGGACCATTGATGACATTTTGGCGCAGTTTGTGAATATTGTGTCTGTTGACTCGTTCGGGGAAAGTGAGCACCTTGGCAACACGTTCAGGCACCGCGACTTGATCGATACGCATATTGGGGTCAGGCGAGATGACAGTACGACCCGAGAAATCGACACGTTTACCAGATAAATTACCTCTGAAACGACCTTGTTTACCCTTCAAACGCTGACAGAGACCACGACTGGGCTTACCAGAATTGGCGTTGGGCACACCAGGCAATTCACTGTTAATGTACAAGGCTGCTGCTAGTTGCAAAAACTCCCATTGTTCCATCAAATTCATGACTGTAACACCTCTTTCCAGACCAGCACGAATAATAGCATTGGTGAAAATGATTTCAGTAAGTTTGGCTGTCAAATCGTCTTCGTTACTACTGTTGTCGTCTTGTAAAACAGAGGGGCGGACACACGAAGGAGGAATGGGTAGATACTGCCAGATATACCATTCTGGTCTGCCGTGCTCCTCGCTCAATCCCAACAGTTCACAGTCTTCGGGTGAGATGCGCTGAAAGAGTCTCAATACTCGCAGAGGGTTCAAATCGTCCTGGGCCTTGCTGATGTGAGGCTTGATTTCGGGCATGGATGCTGCTGCTGCCTCAAATGTCTTTCTAAATTGCTCGGCTTCCGCATCGACTCGCTTCAAACGGTATTTATCATGAGTGATCTTCATAGGTCCAACCTTCTTGACGACGCCATTGACAGCGTTACAGTGAGGACAGTAGGTCACCTTTTTACACTTTTCGTTAACTTGCTTGATAATTCGGTTTCGTTGCAAATTGTCCAAGCCAGGTGCTCTTAATCGTCTTAGGTACATGCGGCGATCTGATTCATCCAACATGACACGACTACAGGTCTAATAAAAAGGAGTCAATGGCTGCCTAGATCACTCTGCATCATGTATACCAAATCTTACCTTACAAATTTCTTGCAAAATGTTAATGACAGGTCTGAAATAGCCAATGTGAAAGATGGGCAAGACCAGTTTGATGTAACCCCAATGACCAGCACACTCTTGCATTTTCTGTCCACACGTCTCACATGTTGCATCTTTCATGGTTGTACCCTATTCAAATCAGTGAATTAGTAGATGCTGCTGCTGCTGCGGTATTCGATGCTATTTACCAATCTCAAATCCAACACACCCCCTTTGATGGGCGTACGACTCTCGGGCATGTACAGATCTCTCTGCGTAATTTCGAATTCTGCAATTTTCACCATGTTCTGTGGTGACAGAACACCAAATTGGATGTAACGACTAATCATCAACCGGTTAGCAGCTAATCGAACCACTATGGATCCACAATGCTTACATCTTCTTGGGTGTATTATCAATCACTTGCTCCTTCATGTTGCGATGATAAATGACAGTTCCAATGTAAAATGTTGAATCACACAAGAAATCTGACTGAAATTTTTTCCAGCTTGATTTTGCACACACAAAAAAAGGAAAGAGAAAGGTTAAAAAGTCTTTGTGTTGTTGAAATTAGACTTGATTCTTTTTCCAACAAGAAGCAATCAGAAAGGTGAAATTTTCGAGAATGAAATGGCAAGGAATTCGTGATATTCTCCAGAAGAAAAAAAAAATGTGACTGAGCGGCTTCGTTCAGACAGTCCCAGACAAGGTGCAACGGGAAATCAGGAACACATTTCATGGTACATTTGCATGATCTTGTTTTAACGTGTAATGAAAAGCTCTTGGGTTTGTGTCTGAGCAGCACTCACTGCTGACTTCTACCTCAAGAGCATGCTCTCTGCATCCTATTTACTGACTTAGAAAGCACAAATCACATTAGACATCATTCTCATTTGGATGTAGATGTGGAATGGCCACTTTCATCATCATAGTGGACAGTTTTAATTTATTTGATATATACAATTTGAAATGAGGTTTCTTTATACAACGAGATGGCTTTAGAGATGATTCATATACACATCAATGGATTCAGACAAGCGGGTCAGTTGCTGCTCTTTTGCTACATTTCTAAACACCTTGAGCTTGCGTTCCAGCTCTGCCTTGCTAAGCGTCTTGATGTATTCACTACCACACTTGTCGCACTGTCGCATCAAGTTTTCCGTCTTGATAGTATGGCATCTGCTGCATCGCAAATCCTGGATATCGCTTGCTGTAAACCAAGTTTGGATTTGAGTAATCATACGGTCTTCAATCAGTCGCTTGTCGTATTCACAGTGACATCCCTTGCAGCGCCATGCTTGAATATGGCCCTGTTTTGGCATCAGTTCCTTATCACGACAGAAATCCAGGTCCGTGGTGTAGTTACAGTAAGCGCAAATGATCTCTGTCAGCTTAAAATACTCACAGGGGTTGCGGAATTGGGCCATGTCACTGAAATCACTGATGCCACCCACTAGTTCAAGTGCACTTCGCTTCAGGACGCGAACTTGATCTTCAATACGGTTATCCAGATTGAGAACAGCACACACAGACTTGACGTACTCTAATGCTGGATTGTCCATGACCAGATGCGAGCCAGCCAATTGAGGGAACACCATGTCTGGATCAGGGTGCGCAAGTTGCTCTTCCTGACGACGCAGCAGCAGCGGCACCTTGCGCAGTATTTTACGGGCAGCATCTTGCTTGATAAACAGCTGTAAATTCTGCACGCGAGGATCAGGTACAGAGTCATCCTTTTCTCTGACCTGGCTAGCGATGTCGCGAGGAAACTGGCGCTTAAAGCTGTACATTTTGAAGACGTAGGAGGAGGTTTGTCGACTAAATAGTGCGCGGGCCACTTCCGGCAAGTAATCCTCGATATTCCACTTCTTGGTAATGGTAGGCTGCTCCTTCTTGAATGGGTCACTGTTTGATGCGTGGTCCTCTGCTTTGATCATGACGCCTGCATAGTTCTTTTCGTCCATCCACAGCAGGACGTCCCAATAGTTGCTGGGATTCAGCTCCAAGACCTCAAAGACTTGTTTGCGCTGAATGGATCTGTACAGATATTGGAAATAAGGCACGGCACTCTCCATGGTCTCCTTGCTGGTAGTAAGCACAATTTTGTGGAAATTGGCAAACACAATAGTAGCGCCTAGTCGCTTGAATTCAGCCACCAGCTGCATAAATACCTTCTTCATCATGCTGTGGATCAAACCATACAATGACGGGTCATACATGAAGGAATTGGTGCTGAGAAGCCAGCGATGCAGTGTGTCAATCATGTGCTCGCCAAAGCGACTTGTCTTGTCTGTGATGGCTTGATGGAACCACAGCTGGACCACAGAACGCAGCATACTAAATGTCTTGCCAGAAATCATGTTTTCTCCAAATGCTGCCGTGTTGTTGACATTGCCATGAGCGAAATCATCCAGCGTGTAGTTGGAGGTATCGAATCCACCCAGACCGCCCGTGGCACCTTCCAGTTCATTAATCACATTGGCTTCAATGATGGTATTGAGACACAACCGCACCACATCAATCTCCACGCACACCGATTCGTAAGCACCAGGAAAGCTCAACTCGGTGTTGACAATCTCGCTCGTCATAGCCAGGCTCTCGTCCTCTTCGCGCCCACCGAGATCAGGCATAGGGCTTGCAGACCACCAAATCACCATGTCGTTTTGAATCAGTTTTCTAGCAAACAAGACGTCTGATATGAACAGGTAAGGGTCGTCCGGGATGTTACAAAATGGAATGTTGGCGTAGCGCGCTTGCGAGATCTTTTGGTCGATCCAGGAGCTCAGCTCCATGTAATGTCTGATCATGCGATTGACAATAGGTGTCACCCAGTTGAGCGCATCAAAGCGATTGTCTTCTTGCAAAGAGGGAATACGCACAAAGGGAATCGAATGCAGCATGCGAGCATTGGAGGTCAAGTAGGTGGAGGAACGCGGCGAATTGATGGCCAGAATGCTCTTGCCACGCTTGTTGTCTAGATACTTGCTCAGGGACTTGTTGATGGCTTTGAGAGCATCAAATTCATTGGAGTAGTAGTTGGTCTCAAACTCTGAAGACTCCGGAATCTCCACAGTATCGCTGGTGGCTCTGCCCTGACCAAAGATGGATTGGTACTGGTCTCTGTACAGTCTGTTGATGTTGGGCACTTGCTGGTTCTTTTTGGAGAGGCCCACCACAAATACTTGAGCGACAGGCACTGTGGCACCAACCAGAGTGAAGAAATGGCGACTGTCCGAGTGGGCGTGGAACAGGAAGATGTAATTGAATTGCTTGGGATCGCTGATGTAGTGGTTGGTTATTTCGGAACGCTGCACCAAGTCTTGCAGCGTGAACTGATCGTCCATCTTTCTGGCGGGGCCTCCCTTTGGCTTGCTGTATTGACACGTGGCGCCTAGCTGCAAGATGGCACGCGCCAACAGTGGCACCTGTGTTTCATAGACACCTTCTGTGGTGGGATGGTTGAAGATGTTGGTGAACTTTTTAATCTCATTTTGATAGGTTGTTTCGGACATGAACATTTGGTAGAGGTTGTAGACTTGGTGAGAGCGAGGCAGTGTTCTTGTGCATTTAGCCATATGACAGCTGGGGTTCTCAAGTTGAACGGCTTGCGGATTGGACTCCTTGCTGTTGATATAGAACGTACGAGGCACCGTCAATCGAATATTGAACATCTGGTCCTGCACAATGACCCACATGCGGTACTCACCGGGAATATCAGTTTCTACAATCTGAAGCACTTCCCACACACTGGTAACCAGCGATCCAGTCTGTCGTCTGAAGAAGCTGGCTGCTCCAGACGAAGTTTGTGTGTTGCTGTTACTAAGGAACTGTGAATCAGGGCCCAGCTTTCGATTGTGCTCTCGAATGAGCCTTTGTCTTTTCCATTTGCGCTTCTGGAACTCGAGCCACGCAGGATAGTCCACACTCCAATCAGGCATGTTCTCTTTAAGGTCTTGTTCAGGCAGAGGAGTATTGGGATCAAAGACAGCAGCAGATGCACCGTGTTTACGCTTAACGACCTTGGCAAGCTTGGGCATACCGTGAGTTGCAGTACCCGCCACATTCAGCTCTTCAATGTCGTCAATATCCATCATGTCCTCCATCAATGGCTTGTCAGACTTGCTGAACATGGCCGTGATGCGATGCTGCTTAAACTTGTTGTCCTTGGCAGCCACACGCTTAAACAACCAGTCTGGATGTCTAACACGCGGCACAGGATTTCGCACCTTTTGCATGGCAGCAGGAATAGTGATGATCTTTTGGATAACAGAACCAAAACGCTCCACATAGTAATCCCAGTCCAAGATGTCGCGAATATCAAATGTCTCGAGCGAGTTGTCACGCAACCACTTTCTCAGGAAATGCTTCTTGACACTGTGTTCAGCCTGGAAGATGGCTACAGGGACAGCACGTTCAGAGACGGGAATATCGTAAGGGCGCGCAGAGATGATGAATTTACAGGCCAAACCCTTGTCCTTGATCATTTGAGCACCCAGGAACTCGGAGAGACGCTTTGCAGTGGTAATGGCTGTAGATTTCTGTGCGCCGTATTCTTCCAACGTACGAGACATGCTACGGTTTTCTGAAATCAGCTCAAACAGCTCATCGTCGGACAAGTTGATGGCTTTACTGAAAAGGACATCCAGCCAGCGATCAGCGACCTGAGCCACAGCAGAGTAACACTCCTCCAATGTCTCACCCTTCAAAAACACCTCAAAGATTTCAGACTGGAAAATCTTGATCAGCTTGAGTTCGCCACGACGCTTAACTTCAAACCCTTTCAGCTCAGCAAGACTACCATCTTTGTTGTATACAGCATAACGCTTCTTGAGCAGCTTGTCTTCGGCAGTGGAGGATGGCAAGATCATGGCACGATAAGGACCATCAATCTCAAAGAAGATACTGTTCTCCTTGTTGACAGTGTACTCGAATGTCTCTGGATTGCTGAGTCTTTGGTATTGATCGTTGGTAAATTGAGCGTGCACCAAATGATTCAACATGGTACAGGGGTAGTCAATGCGAAACTTTTTACCATTGGCCAAGGAAAAGGTAAATGTCTCTGGGAAGCTTTTTGGCAGAATACACCAGATACCATCTGTATCCAGCTCAAGAGGACGGCCAATGCGCTCGACCAGCTGACGAGCCATTTGAATAATCTTGGAGCCTGTGAGACACACAATGCCAGCCATTTCCAGCGAATGCCAACGAGCACCTTTTCGCATGACATAACCGTAAAAGGAGTTGAGAATGACCTTGTGAGCCAGTTGAAGGGAGTCGTATAGTACAATCATGTTCTTGGCTTCAGCGACCTTGGTGGCAGAGCCGTCTTTGACAGCATCGTCTAATTTTCCCTTCCACGTCTTGTGCAGCCCCTTGTACTCGTAACGACGATCACGGAAAGCACGCACGGTTTCAATGTAGAACGGATTCTCTCGTTGACAGATGATGGACTCTCTTTCCACCTCTTTAGTTTCCTTGACCTTTTTATAGACCCTTCTGCAGTAGTCAGTTAAGCGAGAGCGCATCAGCGTGGATCTCTCTGCTTCTGTCAAGGCGTTCCAGTTGCGATTAGGACCGTTGGGATACCGCGGTGGGAAGGTCTCGATCATCAGTTGGTTCTCAATCATTCTGTATTCGTTTCGTTTGGCTGGAAAGTATTCGCCACGCCACATCCACTTCATGCGACGGTCGCAGGTCTTGTTACTGACGTTGAACTCACAGGTGGCGCATTGGGATTCATCGACCATAGCATCTGGTTGAAGACGGTTGGTGAGAATGATATTGGGGTACATGGCAGCCACATCCAAATGGTAAATGAGAGGTGGCTCTTGTCGCATGGGCCTGTCGCGTAGTTCCTCCAGTTGCTGTTGGATCTCGGCTTTCACTTGATCATAGTTGACCACGTCTTTTAAATTCTTCTTTTCTTCTACTTGAATGGTAAACTTGAGGGCATTGTCTAATTGGTCAATCAACTACAAGTAAATTTATGCATGGATCAGCTTTCTGATGTGTTTGATAAATGCACCCAATGCTTTACCTCCTGTGCTGCCGATGGATCAATCTTGAAATCACTGTTGATATCGCTTCGAAAGACGCCTGCCTCTAGTGCTTCTACGTGACCACCGACATAGGTTTCACTCTCTAGTAAATGCCCTTCATAAAACTGGGTAGCTTCGTCCACATGCTTGTTTGGCATAATGACATTGACACGATAAGCTTCCACCATAAGCAACAATTCACACAGCGTACCAGTGCCCTTTCTCAGTACTTCGTCAGGCACCAAGGGAATGATATTACATAACGAAAAAATGAAAGGATGCACGTATTTCATGTAGAGGTAGTATGTAGCCACTGCATCTGACACGGAATACTGGGCCAGCACTTGCGGTTGTTCAGCTGCAAATCGAGTCATGTCTTCAGGATCCAGTTCCATAGGATTGTAGCCTAATTTTGCTGTGGTGACAGCCTTGAGACCTTGACTGCCTTGTGGTAGATAGGAATCACGCTTTACCCAACGAAACGCATCCATATGCGTAGCATGTTTGCACTTGTATTCATCTTCGTCGTCCTTGTACACACCAATCTCTTGATACATGTCAATACCATTGGCTCTTGCTCTGCCTTCCACAAATGGCCAATCGAAAAAGTCACCGTTATATGTGACAAAAATAGTGGGCTTTGCGTCTTGAATGTGCTCAAAGAATCGTCTCAATAGTGCTTCCTCGTCCTCTTCATTAAAAATGGTGAATGGCCCTTCAAACTCGGGTTTTGGTGTGTAATCGAAATCCTCAATATCCTGGCTGACAATCTCTCGATTTGTTATCAAATAACCCTATCAGATTGTTCAGGTACAAGGCCAAAAAAGAAAAGAGCCTGCTGTTACTTACTCTGCCATCAATCATATAAGAAATCATCATGATACTATCAATGGCAACATCTGGGAATTTCAATGGAAGTTTTGTTGTTTCGATATCGAAGGCGAGAATGACAGGTTCTGGACGATGCACAAGTTCAGGTACTCTATTCAGCTCTACTGTACCATCCATCAATGCCTTTGCCGTGTACCAGAGACCCACTCGGATATCTGATGTGGTGTGATTCTGTTAGATTTCCAATTTGCACAGCCCTCAGAAAGTATCGCCCTTACCCAAATCCATAGCTACTCGCACATAGTAAGGTACATCGTATTCTCGGATATCCATGACCATTTCTAACGATTCGTCTGCTGTTTTGCGCGCTGACATGGCTGCAGAATGTGGTTGATTTTCGTATCCAATATTGTTGGCAGCACTGATAGATTGTAAAGTTGAGCTCGGATCCTTTACGAGTTTTTTTTTTCCTCTTTCTGCACTTACTTGATGACTTCTGCATATGTGTCTAATGTGTTGATTTTCTCTTGGTTCTTCTTAGCAATGGGCAGCAAAATCCTTCTGACAGAGTACATGTCGGATTGATTTCTGAAGCTCAGTTGAATATATGTACGGGTATTACCAATCAAATGGTTGGGCTAACAATGTCAAATGTCATGTTAGTTGCCATGGAAACCATATGTTTGACAGATCAAGGAATTTTACTTGTTTCAAATCTTCCTTTTTGACTCGCTTCATCTTTTCAATCAGGTCTTCAAATCGTCTATGCAAATAATCTTCTACTTCTCCCTCTGTTCCTAACTGTTGAGGTAGAGTTTAGTCAACTGCTTTACACAATGGATAATAGTGAACGTACCTTGCAACCGATAAAGAAATAAGGGCTGAATAGTAATGTGGTTTTGAATGTTTCTCCACTGTCGTTAATAAAGTAGTAGTCTACGCCTGATCTACCAGTTGGCCAATCCTCATCTTTGATCAGTGTCTATCGAATTACCATTAGCGATGGGCTTGAGTCATTGCACTCTTATATTCAAACGTACCTCATGCATATTTAGTAACCAACCCAATCTTTGAGGTCCCTCTTGATAACGTTCAAATCCAAATCTAGTCTCTAGAGCGTCCAATACAGCGACATCCTCAAAGCGTTGGTCGACATTCGACTGTTCGTTGGATCCTCCACCTTTGGGTAAGCCGAATTGTTTGAATGAGGTGGTTGCTCTAGTCGACCCCAATGCATGTCCACCACCACCTCTGCCTCTTTTATTGTTGAATTTGGATGAGGAGGACGAAACACCAAACTCGGGTTTAGTGGCCATGATGATGATATTGTAAGATACAGGAGGAAGTAAACGCGTTGAAATCCAAAACTTTTTCCTTTATCCAAATTCACCAAGTCCGGTCAACAACACTCGCGACGTTTCGTGAAGTGTCTATTTTACCAAATTCAGGACCATCGTAATGCCAATCCATAGTGGCTTGATGTGGTGACAGTTTAGCCTCGCTCTTTTTCCATCCCATTTGAATAAAAGTTTCGATTGAAAATCAAGGCAAGAAAAAAAACTTTATTACACATATACACATCTCAAATCAACATGTCTGCTATTGGAGAAAAGAGAAACGCTGAGCATGAGCCCACTCAAAACAAGAAGTCAAAGATTGGTTAGTAATAACAGCTTGCTATCTGTGGTTGCAGTATCTGACATATCTGAATAGAATCCCGTAACGAGCAAAAGTCCACTCGTTGGGAACGTAAGTCCCATGACAAGAACTTTGAAATGATTGTTCAAGCAAAGAAGGTCTGGGAACAGCTTCGTCGTGGAGATATCAGCCGCGATGAGCAAAAGGCTTTAATGGCCAAGATGATGAACATCATTGGTGGCAAAGTCCAAGATGTAAAGTGATTGCTTTGTTTGTTTGTTGATGTATGTATCAGAAACTCATCCTTTTGACTACCTAGGTTATTTTCAAGCATGATGCTTCTCGTATGATCCAGACCTGTCTCAAGAAGGGCAATGCCGAGCAAAGAAATCAAATTGCAGAGGAACTCAAGGGAAAATATGTCGAGCTCTCCAAGTCCATGTACGGTAAATTTATCGTCATGAAAGCAATCGAATACTGGTAAGTCAGAGATAGATTTGAGCGGGATGCGCTGATATTCATACAGTATCTATAGTCATAAGCAAAGAGACAATATCCTGCGTGAATTCAGAAACCATGTTCGCAAATTGATTCGCCATAAGGAAGCTTCTACCGTCATTGAAACTTTCTACTCTCAGTATGCCAATGCTGCTCAAAGACATGAGCTGCTTGCCGAATTCTACGGCCCTGAGATGACACTATTCAGCAACGGCGGTGGAGCAAAGACACTCGAGGATTTGTTGGCAGCCTTCCCTGACAAGAAGGAACCTGTGTTGAAACACATGGCTGAGATGCTTCGAGGTTGTTTGGATAAGGGCACCATCACCAACAGCATTGTTCACAAGGCTCTATATCAATATATGACATTGGCTGATGATAAAGGGCGTGAGGAGATGATGGGTCATCTGAAGGAGTCTCTTCAGGAGATTGTACACACTCGTGAGGGTGCCTGGGTTGCCATGATCTGTCTCTCCATTGCCGCTCCCAAGGACCGTAAGAACATCATCAAGGCATTCAAGCCCTTTTTGGTCAAGATTGCTTCTGATGAATATGGCTATTTGGTATTGCTTCGTTTGTTGGATGTCACTGATGATACTGTGCTGGTTTCCAAGGCTGTTCTCGGCGAATTGAGTAAGCATGCTACAGAGCTGTTTGCTGACAAGTTTGGTCGTCGTTTCTTCATGTACATTTTGGCTGGCAGAAATACCAGATATCTATCCCCTGAAACTGTTCAGCTTTTGAAGGAAGGTGATAAGATCCGTGTGAGTAAGAAGGAACCCGAGATCAGAGCTCAAGAAATCTTGAAGGCTACTTCTCCTCAACTGATCAAATTGGTGACAGAAAATGCTGCTATCCTCATGAGAGAGAAGCTTTCCTCTCAAGTTGTGCAAGAAATCATGCTCCACGCTGTGGGCGACAAATCTGCTGCTATGGATGCCATCTTGGCTTTGGCTGGTGAAGATATCGAAAAGGAGAATCACATTATTGAAGATCGTTTTGCAAATCGTATTGTGAAGGCAATGATCAAGGCTGATACCGCAGAGAGTGAAAATGACAAGGCTGTTGAGCCTCTTGAATTTGCACCCAAGCTCCTTGAAGTGATTAAGCCTCATCTCGGTCATTTTGCTACCAACCACGGTAGTTTCATTGTGCTTGCTCTTGCTGAAGAGCCTGCTACCAAGAAGGAGGTCAAGAAGGCACTCAAGCCTTTCAAGAAGGACATCGAGGCAGCAGCTGCAGAAGGTAATGCTGGCTCAAAGGTCTTGTTGAGCCATCTCTAAACAATAGATTTTTTTATTATTATTTTGCAATATACACACTTTCACACCTTACTAAACCAAATGCATCATCTCGCACTTGCAAGCAAAACACCCACACCCACACCATCTATAAAACCACAAACCCACACGCCCACAAACAAACAAATCAATGATTATTTACAATGTACATTTTTTTCTCTTTTTATATTTCCATTTTATCATATATGTTTTATGGTGTCATTTCTACAGTCTGGAATTTTCGTTAATCATTGATCGTTTGAATGTTTCTTCTTTTTTTATGTATTTTTTATCACCAAAAATAAATTGCTATTTCATTTAATTTATTCCAAAGGCCTGCCCTGTTGATCAAGTGAGTATCTAACATGGTACTCATTGTACGATAAACATCACTAGATCAGGTTATTTTAAAGGCGAGGGGTGTCATGTGCAAACTTCTCTTTAGAAGATATATTTAGTGGATCTCAAGTAGTATGTAAAGTCCAATCAAGCCTGCAACTTCGCATCAAATGTACGTAATTTCATAGTGCACTCCGATACAGTTGAAAGTTAAAACCTTGTTTTCCTGCCTGTCAAATGCCATCAGTCTCTAAAATAGTGCATCAACTAAATGCAGTTCCATGGCAACAAGAGACATAAAAGCAATGAATTAAGTTGTAGTGCAATAAGTTGGGGTCTCACTAATATGAGAAATGTAAAACATTTGATTCAATTGTCCTCATCGCTCAAGCTAATACGAATTGTATCATTACCCCCCGCACTGGGTTTTCATTGATCAGTATGCTAGACTACATTAAAAACAAGCAAACTTGGTATCTGATAACTGTATCAATGTAGCTCTCTGTTGCTGTTGTCTACTATGAGCATTGAATTTCTAGCCTTGAAACTGGCTTGAGATTTACAGAATTTGACATGATGTTGCTGCATCAAGCACAGTTGGCCCTAATTGAAAGAGCGCGGGATAGCACTGCCCTCATGACATAAAGGCCATTTTTTTTTCATAATTTTACTTTTTTCTTTCTTCCTTCTTTACACAACCTCCACTGTCTTTATTCTGGTTAACGCAATGGCAATTTTTGGTAGCAAAAACAAGACACACAAAGAATTCGCACCAACTGCAAGCGATGTAGATAAGCTGTCAATTAAAGGTCCTGAGCCTGGATTAGGGGGGCAATTCAAAGAATTCCTCAAGACAGTAATCAGCTTTACTGGAGATCTCTCTTCATTGACCTGCCCTGCCTTCTTTTTGAATGGATTATCTTTGTTAGAATACGGGTGAGTGATATTTATTTTTTCCGGTCGTTTACAGAATTTCTAACCTTCTCTTCTATTGTAGCACGTATTGGGGCGATCATCCAACATGGTAAAGTTACATTACAATGACTTCAAGTTCCGAGACCTGCTACGACGGTGAATATATTAACCCTAATTCTTTATTACACTTAGCTTCACAGCAGTGACTCAATCAAATGACCCTGAAGGTATGTAGTATGGGCATACAAAGGAGGAGGGATTACTCAATGGATATGTGCAGAACGTATGCTGGCCGTCACTCGATGGTTCATGTCCACTTTATGGGGTAGCTACGCATCACGTTGTACGAATGGATTGACTGAAAAGAAACCCTACAATCCAATTTTGGGCGAGCAATTCTATTGTCACATGGGCAATGTTAAATGCATCTGTGAGCAAGGTAAGACTTGAGGTTTTATGCGCTCATGCAAGATCTAATTTGTGCTGTAAAGTGTGTCATCACCCTCCCATCTCGGCATTCTATCTTGAAAGCGCTGCAGAAGGTGTATCACTCAACGGTCATTGTGGTCAGAAATCCAAATTCAAGGGTACAACTATTAAAGTAGAGCAAGTCGGTCGTGCAGTGCTGAATCTCAAGACGTTTGACGAACAATATGTGATTGACTATCCTGATTTACTGATTCGAGGTGTACTTACTGGATCCTGTTATCTCGAATTGAGTGGTGTTTGTACCATTGCCAGCAATAGCGGTGCTAAAGCTATTATTGAGTTTATCCCCAAGCCATGGTTTGGTGGTGAGTACCATCGCATGAAGGGAAGTATTACTTACAAGGAGCGAGAGTATTGCACTTTATCTGGCAGATGGAGCAACCAATCTTTCTATACCAAGTCTGGACAAAGCACACAAGAATTATTATTCGACGCAGAAGCTGAAGCCATGGCAGAACGTAAAACGGCACCCATTGAAGAACAACAAGAAATTGAATCCCATCGTTTGTGGGGCCCTGTTACTGAAGCACTCAAAACCAAGAATTATGCAGTTGCAAATGCAGAGAAATCAAGAATTGAGGATTGGCAGCGTAAAATCAGAAAAGATCGTGAAGATAACATAACAGAGCCATTCAAGCCTTTTTTATTCACATTCCATAAGGATTCAGAGGTATCTGATGAATACTCAAAGCGTACAGTGTCATTACTACCTAATATGGTTGGTAAGCCTCTTGTGGATGAAGGTGCCTGGACATACAATGATTCTCTACACAAGAAATAGTTTATTAGATTGCTGCCGTATTTCAGATCCTATTTAGAAATTACATTGATTTTTACTTG
>DF836305.1:179058-190806 GCA_000950595.1 Mucor ambiguus | reverse complement strand
GATCTGTAAACCATGCTTAGCATGGTTTACGCAATGGACCTAAGAATAATAGCACCCTCTTGCCCTTCAGTGTGAGACTTTGCCGGGACCTTTGATACAACAATCTTGTCTATTGCTTATTATCGATGACTACTCGTAAGTAGTACGCTTTATATGCCCATCAAACTCACTTCAAAATTTGACTGAGCATAGGCTTGTTGAGCTTTAAGGGGTTTGCCCTAGTTCAGAAATTCAGCGATAATAATACTAGGATCATGGCTCACAATGTTCCTACTTAATTTTCATGTCATGACAAGGTGTCCAACAAGAAGAGAGCTATATATAGTTTGCATATATTTGAGTAGTTGGAGGTAATGCAAGTATGCCATCTGCTCGTGAATGAAGTGTTTTCATGGATACAGACATAGAGTATTGTAGCTATGTTAAATTCACAGCTATGAAGAGTCCTCACTTAGATATAAAAAGGTAAGCAGCTCATTTGCAGTAAAAATTAGCAGAAATATAGTACTCAATTAGTATAATACTCAGGTGCACTGATTTTTCTCATTGTATACGGACCAAGATTATCAAATGCACCTGCAGAACTGATACCAGCCGATTATCAAAACAATGACAATGCACATACGTATTTAATAGATGAATTGAAAGTATTACATAATTTACACGAGCCAGACAATTGTTTACACTTTCACAGTTGGACTTGTCACAAAGGCTTCATCTCCCTCCTTTAGATTATCTACAAAGACATCCTTGTTCGCATTCTTTGCTCTTTGCTTTCTCTTTCGCCACCAAAAGGCCAATGCAACGAGGGCCAAAAATAGCAGAATCGACACAACAATAACAGCAATCTTCCATCCAGCAAATGAATCGTCTCCGGATATAATGTTGGGTCGGTCTTGGGTGATGTTGACATAAGGTGGGTCCAAAGCGCCAATCGATATTTGATATGCGAGTAAGCTTTGATAGGGCGCATTATAATCTAATGCCACTTCCGTCTGCCTATAGTCGTTGCGGATATCATAAAAGTTGTCGTAGTAGTCTGGTCCTCCCACAATGGCTCCTGATTATAAGAAGTGTCGTACTTAGAGACCCGCGAATGACAATAAACACATTTTCAGCTTACCGTAGAGAGTGTGGGCCATCTCTTTTGGTGATTCGTTTATCTTTTTCAAGTCAGTTCCTCCAGAAGCAGCTGCATGATGAGGATTCCGAGGAGAGTTCTTGTGCACGCCTACAATATATGGCGTATTCCTATCCATTTGTGGTCACTTTCCTGAGCATAAGGGATCACACCTGTCAATAGCTTACATGTGATTGTTGCCCAGAATATAGTTCATTTGATTTTTGATGAAATCCGTGTAGTTAGACCCAGTTTCAGGGAATGATTTCTTCATAAATCCAATTAGTAAAGCAGTATTGAGGGGCGGCATCACAGAATTAGAGTAACTGTAGCCTTGGCAGTAAAACAACCCTCCATAGGTGTAGTTGCAAATGCTGTCCTGCGATGTTGTATCCAAAACACGATCCAGATAATCAATTGCAGTTTGTTTATACTTTGTTGCGTTTAAAGACGCTCCCAACACAAGTGCTGCTCCAGTCTGATCACTCCAATCTGTAATGCCATAGAACAATTCATTGCGAAACATGTCATGATAAGCATTTGCCTTTTCCAAGTAAGTGTTGTTTCCAGTGGCTTTGTTCAACCAGAGACTGCCGAACAGTAACTGGCTCTGATATTTGTTCGTGTTGTAATAATCAACGGCAGCGGGAACTGATTGAGAGTATGGCTTCCATGGCTTTGCTGTTTCTGCAAAATCCATCAAACTGACAGCATGCGCCAGCAGTTCATCAGCGTAAGTAGTATCGTTGAGATAATTTTTGAATAAATAAGATGCGGATGATAGTGCGGCTGAAGTCAGCGCAGCAGCATCTGTTCCTGGTGCGCTGCTATCTATCTTGTAAGATGGTCTTGGCAAAGGGATACCTGTATCAGGTCCTGCATAGCAGAGTCAGTCTATATTTATGCCACAGTCGCTTTAAAGACCAACTTACCCCAATATTCATTATCAATCTCGCCTCCACCCACCTTTATACATACAAGATCATCAGTATTGATATGGTTGTTAGTGTGTAGCATATGATCTTACCTGAACAAACAAGACGTTTGGCTCAGGATGAGCTTTGATAAGCCAATCAGTACCCCACTTTATAGTTCCACGAAGATCCTCTACAAGATTTGTTCTTTGGTATGAATCAAACCACTCTGCGGCTCCCCAGCTGAGCAGTGAAATCGCATGTGATAACGGTACAGTGAATTTGAGGTAGTTTCTACACGCTATCATTGTGAGTTGGACGTAAATCATCAATTGTCTCTGACTCTACCCTGCATCAAAGTATCCTTCTGTCAATGACACGTTATTATCGAAGCCATCTGTCAGGGCCGAATCTTTACGCCTGTAAACGGATGGATATTAATATCTGAATAGCCCATTTTTCAATTGAGCAGTTGTCTTACCATGGAATGCGGTTATTCTCAGGTAGCTTTCCGCTTCGTTGTGCTTCATAAAAGAGCATGGAATAGTTCAAAAGTTGTGCATAATGAGGATTGACAGTGTCTTCCGCGGAGACGGATGTCGACAGCAATGGTTGATAGATCAAAAAGCAAGCTACTAACAATGTTTTCACAACCATTTGCCAAGAGAAAGTAATAAGAAGGATAAAGAGTAGCTGAACCGCCAAACCTACATATTTTTATACAAACTTGCTAAATAGAACTTCAAGATTACATGGAATCAATCGAAACGCTGGAGAAAATATAGCATGGACATAAATGTTACTAATTTAGGAAGATCGTTTAGTTAGAAGCATTTGAACGATTAAATTTAGACGCCACACTATAAATAAGCGGTGGATATGTCTTTCCTGTTGTTCTTTACATTTACGCTTACAGTAGAAACATTGTCAATCAGACGGCATTTGTTCTTATTAGACTATTCTGAAACATCATGGTTTATACAGAGTCAAGTGTATGTGCTTCATATGTCTAGATTTATATAACGTTTATTTCGTCTCAAATGCAAATTTATAATAAAAAAACCACAGCTTGTAGCCTTTGTTGATGCATGATTGCTCTTTGGGATTAGCAGTGATGTAGTACTGAATTGCGCAATCAGAAACGTGTGCAAGAAGTTAACAGACGTTGGTCGGCTGAGGTTCTCATTCCCCGCTGGTAGTAACAGATCAATTCCCAAATGTCGTCAGCCAATTTTGAGTAATCCCAGGATTACCGTTGTGAAAAGGCTGCAATGTTGGAATCAGCAGGCAGCCTGCCCTGGCTTCTCTTGAAGTTTATGCTTGGATGTAGGACTTGCATGGGGGTGTAACTGTTACACAGCTCGCATTTAGCTCGGGTTTAGTTGGTAATGGCAGATGAAAATGTAATTGACAATTCTAATTCGCGGGATATGTTGCTCACTCAAGTCAAGGCATGGACTAGCAATCTGCAGGCAGACGACTTGAACTGATCCGATCCAAGAGGCTATTCATTATTAAGAACGACTCTATTAATGCAGCAATATTGAAAGACTAAACCAGCGCTGTCAAATTTAGTAAATAAGCAACAAGCGATCTAATGGATAAGGAATTGAAAACGAGCTTCCAAATGTCAAATGTGTTTGACTTTTAAAAATAAAAGATTAAATCTACACAGATGATTCCCATTCAGCAACAATCAATGCTTTATCATCGGATCGTAAAACTAGCAAAGGTATCTCGGTTGTCAGTGAAACAAACAGCAAAATTCGGTAAAAAATTGAAACTGGAAATCGCTGGGCGTCTGGTGGTTTATAATAAGCAAGTGCTTACCGTCGTAGAAACGAAATCAAGTGGTAGGCTTAAAGTTTTTGTACCAAGCTTGGTGGTTTTGGTGCAACATGTATCCCATTTGGTTAGAGATCCGCCGATATGCCTACGAAAACACATCGGCTGGATGGATTTTCAAAGATTAGAGGCTCACTGCACGCGAGAAAACAGATTTATTGACGCACAAGCTGATCAGTAGTCATATACATGGAGTCAAGAATATTTCTTGCTAATGCAATCTGCCTTCAATTCATAAGACCTTATCTTGATTGAATGAGGAGACCTAATTTTAGCTTCCCTTGAGCCTCCGCACGTGAAAAAAGTGGATGACCCATGTTATCACATTAAGCGGTTTTGTCTTCTCAAGACACATTGCGCATGCATTTAGCCTTGACGCTAGCTTGCAATATATCTGTGAGCCTTGTTTTGCGCAAGCTGACAGCAGAAGATTTGCTGATTTATGATATATTTGACCTAATCAAAAGCCGCTTGATATGGATGTTGGGCCTAACGTTGAAAAAAAATGTTTCAGTTTCAACCTTTCATTATCGTAATGAACATCAATGTGACTGGGCGAGCTAGCGTGTAAATCCGGGCAGAACATGTCTGTGCTTGGATGGTATACTTGCTTGGAAACTTTTTTTCGCATTTCATCAACCTTTCTTCCGTCAACCTTTCTTACACTACACCATCACATCTCACGGTAAAAAAAAAAATGCCACAGTATATTGGAGCTATTGACCAAGGAACAACCTCCACTCGTTTCTTGATCTTTGATCAAGCCGGAAATCATGTCACATCGCATCAACTCGAGTTTGAGCAGATATATCCTCGCCCCGGGTAAATACGATGATACATTGCCTCGCAGAGAGCATGCCATTAACAGAACTACACTAGCTGGATTGAACACGACCCTTACGACTTGCTAGACTCAGTCATCCGTTGCTCTGATGAGGCAGTAAGAAAGTTCGGTATGATGGGTCATGATATCACTGATTTGAAAGGTAAAATGCAGCAATGTAAAAACTAGAAAAATTATAGTACGACAAAAATTAACATGCTACATGAGAACAGCTGTCGGTATTTGTAACCAAAGAGAAACAACATTGATTTGGGATCGTAAGACTGGTGAGCCACTGTACAATGCGATCGTTTGGGGCGACACTCGTACAAACAACCTCGTCAAAGAGCTTGCAGAGAAACAAACAGACTTCAATGTTCAAGAAATCTGCGGTTTGCCTATTCACAATTATTTTTCTGCTGTCAAGGTACGATGGCTGATGGATAGAATCCCAAAGGTGAAATTTGCTGTGGAGAATAAGCGGGCCATGTTTGGCACCGTGGATACATGGTTAATATGGGTAAGCTGTTGATAAGTTGCATGTTTGTATGCTACTGTATTTTAAAAATCATGTGCAGAATTTGACAGGTGGCATTCAAGCTGGAAAACACATCACTGATGTAACAAATGCAAGTCGTACAATGTTCATGAATTTGAAATCACGCGAATGGGATCAACGTTTGCTGGATTTCTTTGGTGTACCTTCTCACATTTTGCCCGAGATTGTATCGTCTGCCGAGAATTATGGAAATATGGCGTGGGGGCCCTTGGAAGGAGTTCCCATCATGGGCTGCTTGGGAGATCAACAAGCTGCTCTGGTCGGTCAGAAATGTTTCGAGGTCGGTGATGCCAAGAATACATATGGTACGGGTGCTTTCTTGTTGATGAATGTGGGTGAGTCGCCTGTGCTCTCCAAGAGTGGTCTGCTATCAACCGTTGGCTACCAATTTGGCCCTGAGGGTCCTGTTTCTTATGCTTTAGAAGGCTCTATTAGTGTTGCTGGTGCCGCTGTCAAATGGCTTAGAGATAATTTAGAACTCATCAAAACTTCAGACGATATTGACGCACTTGCGGCAAAGGTGAAAAACACAGGTGGTGTATTCTTTGTCACTGCATTCTCTGGCCTATTTTCTCCCTACTGGCGCGACGATGCTCGTGGTACTCTGGTGGGCTTGACTCAATACACAACAAAGTGTCATTTGGCAAGAGCAACCTTAGAAGCTGTATGTTTCTCAACTCGCGCTATCTTGGAAGCGATGAAAGCCGATGGAGATGTACCTTTGAAAATGTTGAAGGCGGATGGTGGCATGTCAAATTCAGATCAGTGTATGCAAATTCAAGCTGATGTTTTGGGGATCCCAGTAATTCGTCCTGGTATGAATGATACAAGTGCACTTGGTGCTGCATATGCTGCAGGCTATGCTGCTGGTATTTGGAAAGATATGAAGGATATCAAAAAGGGTTCTGTTGACCGAGAAGATGTGTTCAATGCCAAGTGGGATGATGAAGGTAAATAATTTGATACCAGCAGGCACGAGAAAACATGGCCTCTAACGTTCATTGATAGGTCGTGAACGCAAATACAAACAGTGGGAGGAAGCTGTTCAAAGAAGCTTTGGATGGACTGATGTCTATAAGCCTGCTGATCGAATCCTGTAGACACTTAGCTACACTTTTCCTTGACAACAATCATGTATTCATACTGTATTAATTCTGAACGCCTTTTACTACTTCATGCAACCCCTCCTCCTACCATCTTCCTGCTACTTTCTTTCTATTCATGTTTTCTTGTACTTCATTTGCAATCTCTTGATTTATCATATATACTCTTTTCCTTTCAACATCGCTACTACCATTCAATTTTTCTAAACATTATTTCCTCCTCTAATCGCCATTGATTGATTATTTCTTATATAAAAGCATTGGCATTTACACAAGCAATACATAAGCATGTCCAGCGTAACAATAATCGTCTCTTGGAACGAGGATAGCCCCTATTTTAGAGAGTAAGAGCTATTGAGTAGCAAAATCTAGGTGATATGGAGTAGCATTTTTCTAGTCATTTACTTTGATTTTCTATTAAATAGATGAAAGAGACAGTAAAATTGAATATATGAACATGTTGCTTTTTTTAATTTCAAATTGACAATTGAGGCAATTGCAATGTTGGGTAGACCATTGATTCTAACATGTGTGAGTGAGGATGGCTTTTACCTCAAGCAATACCAACATAAAGAGACCAAACTTAAGATGTACAGATATTAGACAATCCTGCCATGGGGCTTGTTAAACAAAGAGACCCCAACATGTATATTAGCGGTACCTTTCATACAAAAAGATACGTTTATTATGATTAAGTAGCAAGCTGCCCTAAACCTGGCTCACTCGAGAATGAACAATGGCAAGCTCTGTGTTATATTCACTTTTGGAGTCGTCCGTATTTGTTGCAGACAAATGAATCAAGCCAACTTCCTTATCAATTGAAACACCATTGATATTGGCGGCGGTAAGAGGCCCAGTACCAGTTCTTTCCTCGAAACTTTCTCTCCATTTCTTGCCCCAAATCAACACAGCGACAAGTGTGAGGCAGTTCACCACATTGATAGCAGCCAGAATTGTGAAAAGAATACCCGTGCCAGCAGCTTCTACACATTGACTAGAAAAAATGGTAGCCACAGCTGCAAGTACACTTCGCACTGCGTTGTTGATTCCTACAGCACTAGCAGATCGACCAGGCTTTGAGTCGACGAGGTATACAGATGTGGGTGTAAATGCATTCATTTGACCCAAGGCATCTATAGATGATTAGGTGAATCAGCTAAAGCACAGCATATACATACTCACTAAGAAATACTTACAAACAAAGAGACCGATTAATGGCGCGTAGACACCAACACCCTTTTCAGTTGTCCAAGCATAGGTCAGATACCCAATGGGGATAAGAAGAAATGAAGGAAAGGCTGCTCGTAATCTCAATTCAGGATAGACATTTTCAGGGCCATTCTTTTCGCGCAACTTTCTGACAACATAATCTGCATAGCGACCGCTGCTCACAGAGCCACACATCAAGCCAAACCCAAATACGAGATAACAGAGCCCCACCTCAGTAGAGGTATAACCGTATAGTCTCTGAAACGTCTCTGTAATTGTAGGTGTCTATGAGCCAATAAACGGTGAGTATAACGTGTATTCAACGCCATCACAAAAAAAAAAGAAAAGACAATACTTACGAGAAAGTAAAGGCAGCAAAAGATAACAGTATTGTAAAGAGTAATAATGAGAATAGTTGGATCTCCCAACATGGCCACCATAGGCGCAAACGCAGCTTTCAGATTCTGTAGAGCTCGGAATTTCTCGGTTTTGTGGACAATCTCTTGGCTACTTTCATTATCGCTAGTGAGCATTTCAACCTTTTCTCTTCGCACAGTTTCAGGCAAGAAAACAAACACCATTACAAGTAGCACAAAGCCTATAATAGCTAAGAAGTAAAACGTTGATTGCCATCCAAGGTACTGACAAAGGGCACCACCAACGGTAGGACCTAAAAATACGAAAAATTAGGTGTTCTGTACAAATCAAAGTGAATCAAGCTTGAAAATTACCAATGACAGGGCCCAATAAAGGACTGATATAAAGTTAGTTGTATGCTCAATCAGATCTGAAGAATCATTAAACGTACCCAATGTAAAAGACACCATAAGCTTTACCACGGTCTGCGACATCAATGGTGTCAGCAATCACACCAGCACCCAATGTTTGACCAGAACTGGATCCGATAGCCTGTATCGCACGGAAGACGATAAGCATTGCTGCATTTTGAGAGACAGCACATAAAATGGAAGCGATAACACTGATGATGAGACTATACACATACATGGGCTTTCTACCATACGCATCGCTCATGCTAGCCCAGAACAGAGGCTACATAGAAATATCAGTACAACGCAATCAAATCATCATAGAGTATACGTTACAGCAATACCCATAAACACAACATA
This sequence comes from Mucor ambiguus, assembly GCA_000950595.1. Taxonomy (NCBI): domain Eukaryota; kingdom Fungi; phylum Mucoromycota; class Mucoromycetes; order Mucorales; family Mucoraceae; genus Mucor; species Mucor ambiguus. The sequence goes on along the minus strand of DF836305.1, from coordinate 182,106 downwards.
GGCAGATACAGAGCCATTGACTGCAGTAGTTGATGTATGAAGAGAAGCTTGGATTTGCATCAGGCCAGGCATGTAGATCATACTTCCAATGGGACCGCTAATGCCACTAAAAGCGACAATTGTGATGATGATGTTTTTCTTCAACTTGGAGTACTCTCTTGGATTGTCATGAGCATAGATATCTCCCATTGCATGAGACCAGAACTTCTTGATAGCACCGAATCGTTCAGTTTGATGATGATATACAGTAGATGCTGATGTAAATTGATCGTCTTCGTCATGATGATGATGGTGATGCTTTTTAGAGAACGGAGACCAAGAGTTATCATGTTGCTGCTGCTGCTGCTGATCTGATATAGACTCCAGAGACACTGCAACATCCTCCATTATGTTTTTATGGCTACAGTCACCCAAGTCTTTCAATTGCAACTTCTTTTCATCTTCAGGGTCAGGGCCAGATTGAATTGCCATTTTAAATGTATTGTTTATATGATTAGATGTTTAAGTGTAAAGGAACAAATTGTGCATTGCTCTTTTTTTTTTACTGATTTGAATTGAAGTAATTAGTCTTTTAAAAAAGATGTGTGCACACAATCGGAAGAAGAGTAGTGTATCACGACGAAAAGAAGAGCCCTTTAAGATTTTGATCTGTCAAGTTTCTCAGCCTATCAAGTGCCTACAAGATCCGGGAAAAAGAAAATATTTCGGGATGCCCCTCAGGATAAGGCGAGGTCAACAGAGAGCAATTCAAGATCAGCATGAATTCTGCAAGTTTTGTGTAATATGCAACTTCAATTAGATGCTCTCTAGGGTCCAGGACATTTAATTATTTTTATGTTTCTGTTAGTGCCACTGACATGATCATGCCACAATGACTCCTTATTTGTATCTAAATTTGAATATGCAGTGATAAATTGCTCACTGAAAAGGCCCCAGGTATCCCATCTCCCAAAGCCAAGAATTACGAAATCCAGATCAATAGGTTTTACAGAATGACGCTTTATTGAGATTCGGGAGAAAAATTTATTCTTTAAAAGAAGATGAAACCCAATAAGATAGTCATTATTAGACATCCAAAAGATGATCTAGGTGCTATGACTAAGGCGTTTGACATTTGATTTACTTCTGTACCGGGTAAGAGATGTCTATTCATAATATCTAGTAAGTATGATTTATGTAGTATTAGCCACAACTATAATTGCATTTCGATTTTCATTAATATTTACCAGATATCTGACATGGCGTCTTTGATTTACTACAAGATGGTGGAGACTTGGTCTCGGAGGAATTGAAAAATAGATTAAGGTGTGAAACATTTAGATCAGCATTTTCCGCAGGAGGACCGCCACTGAAATAAGGGTTTCCGTCAGTCCAGTGATTCAGTAGTATTCTTCCAGGAGAGTCAGGGATATTGGTAGTCATTTCACGCACAAATGTACCATCAATGTAGAATTTCACGGAATCGGGCAACCAGTCAAATCTATATTCATGGTAATCCTGTGCACGTATTTTACATTGTGAATAAAGCAATAATATACGTATGAATGCTTGTTTTTTGTTGTTTTCTTTTACCTCGGTTGGGTTGAACTGTAAATCATGCTTTTCGTTTGTCAATGGAGATGCAGCACCTTTGTCGTATATTTGAGGTTGGATAGCAAAATAAGTCTTGTATGGATCATTGAATCTACTAAGTGATTCAATATCGATTTCGCTTGTATCATTGCGATAAAAGAAGAAAGCAGCTACAGTGCCAGGTACATTGCTGGTCTTCATACGAGCGCGGTAGGTGCCGTATAAAAAGTCATTTCTTTGAGCAATGTTACACGTCAATCTCTGATTTGATCTAAATTGACATGTACTGAATTTACCTTTTTGTTCCAATAGCCGCAGATGTATATTTACCGTCTCCATTTTGCTTGACAGAGAGTGTGATACCGCCCTCGTGTGTCAACTTGACATTACTGGGTGAAAATACACGGGCAAGGGTATCTTTATGCTTTGCTCCAACTGTATAGTCCATGACAAGATAGTGCGGATCATACTGCAAGCTTGATTTGTATAACCCATAATCTGCGTACCAAACATCTGTCCAGAGATTGTGATTTTCATCTTCAAATCCACAATCACACACCACAGCCTCACTGAGATTGATTGTCTTTTGGTTTGATGTCGGATCTGTGTTATTGTTTTGAGGTCTTTGACCCTGACTCATGTGACAGAAAACTACCACCGCTAACAAAACTGGCCAAATGAACATGTTGAATTTTCAATACATTAAAAATGAAAAATGTAAAAAGGAAAAGGCAAGGAAATATATCAGATATGACATATTTTAAAATAACATGCCGAGTCCTATTTTTGTGTGGATATAATTGAAAGAACAAACAAGCTCTTTCGTAGTAATTGCAAAACGTACTGCTTAATGTCAGGAAATTATCAGGCTTTGTGTTGGTTAGTAAAAGGCTTGGTTGGTTTATATATAGAAAAGAGATCTACAAGGTCGCGGGTTGTGTATATACTCTAGTGCCAAATATAACAATCTTTATGAGAGGAGCCAAGACTCTCCTTTAGCTGGAGATTCTAGATGGCTCACGTTAGCAACAAACAACTAATTCAAACGTTACGTTTTTGATTGTTTGCTATTTGAACCGGAATATGTTGCCATTGGAGTTTTCTTTTTGCGTTGAGTTCTCCTTGGCTGCTTACAATTTTTTTCCTACTGATACATCTACTGAAGTCTCACTTTTTAGCCATCATTAAGAGGTGAGAACCATTCATAATTCGCCTCAAACTGTAGATTTGAGCCTTTTGCGATGCTTCACATCTGTATCAATGAGAGTAGTTCCTACATAGGCAGATAATATACTGTCGTTGTCTTTCACTTCTTCTAAATACGCAAAACACAGCGAAATTTGGATGCTTTAAAGCCTCGTTTTCTCGTTCTACAAGCTATTTTAGACTGCCAGAATAGCACCAAACAATTACTCTCATCTAGCACTAACCTTCTAACACCTTTGCTCACCTTTTCTGGGATCGCCAAAAATCCAC
>DF836305.1:154080-169897 GCA_000950595.1 Mucor ambiguus | reverse complement strand
TATCCCCCAAAAAAAAAAAAAAAAAGTCAACCCATTAAATCTGCGCCTGCCCCTGGATCTTTATTATTTCATCCTTCTTAACACTTTACAACATTATATTATATGCAAAAACAGACAGCATGGAGGTATAACACTCTGTACATACTCTCTTGGTATATCTTGTCGACGATTTTGTCTATTTACAACAAGACATTGATGGGAAAAGAACACTACAATCTGAATCTCCCATTACTAATGAGCGCAGTTCATTCTGGCATACATTCCATCATTTCAAGAATCTTGATAAAGCACTACAATCATACCATTAAGCAGTATTCCATGTTTGATTATGTTACCAAAGTGGCAAGTGCCTCTCTTCTCGACTTTATAACAAAGCTTATTCGTGTTTTGCTAACATTTGCCATTAGATCCCATGTGGCATCGCTGCTGCTATCGAGATATCTTGTGCCAATGCCTCACTGGTTCTCATCACATTGTCCTTTTATACTGTGATAAAGTCAAGTACACCTGTTTGGGTGCTACTCTTTTCATTTATGTTTGGTTTTGAGAAACCAACGCTGAATTTGATTGCGGTGATCTCTCTCATTGTAGTGGGCGTGTCATTAACAGTGGACGGAGAATCACATTACAACACACAGGGATTCATTCTGGTACTTGTAGCCGCTATCGCATCCGGGCTAAGATGGAACCTGACCCAGTTCTTGATGAAAAACAATGACAAACAACAACAGCAGAGCCCACTAGCCACCATGTATCATCTAAGTCCCATCATGTTCATCACCATGCTTTCACTCAGTTTGTACATTGAAAACCCTTTCCAGCACCATCAAAATGCATCAAGCTATTTAGATTTCGTATTCAAGGCGCTAATTTCTTTATTCATTATGGCTGTTGGAGGCATCCTAGGTAAGTCATAACATATCAGATCATTCGGTTTTAATTTGTTCATGTGGACACATATTGCAGCTTTTATGATGACCTTGTCCGAATTATATCTGATCAAAGGGACAAGTACAGTGACCTTAAGTGTGGCAGGCATCAGCAAAGAGATACTAGTCATTACACTCTCTGTTTTCATATATGGAGACATCTTGACAACAAAGACGTATCTTGGGTGAGTGGAAATTAAGCCAGCGCATCATTTTCTAGTAACACTAACCAGGCTGCATGAAAGGCTGTTCATTTCGATTCTAGGCATAGCAGGCTACAACTACTACAAATACTCAGCTGGTAGCAAAGTTCATGATCGTTCTAGTGCATCCATCAAAAAGACAGAATAGCCACTTGACACTTGGTTATACATTTAATAGACTTTATATATTTCAATATAGAGTTATTTGAATCAATTTGAAAAAATATCTTTGATTTATTTACAACAGGGATAAAATATTTTGACATGAGCAGATTAACGATTAGAAGGAATAATGATAAAAATAAAATAAAATGTAATAAATAAAGCAAACTAGAAAGAGACAGAGAGAGAGAGAGAGAGAGAGGTGGGTATATATGGTGTTGAAGTTCTATTTTACAAATCCTCGTCTCGTAGCATATCTGCATAGAACACATTAGACACGGGCCAAAAACTCTTTCAACATCAACCTACCTGACCAAATACTGTGACTCATTGAATTCATCAACCCTTGAGATACCTCGTTTGGCATCTCCACATTACCATCAATGAGCAGCCAATTCTGTCTCGAGGCAGGACTGAGAGCAGGGAAGGGAGAGATGGGAGATAATGCACCACTGAATGCACTACGACCTGTGCTCTCCATTTCGGTCATGGTATTAGGAGATGACGGCATACTGTTGGTGCCAGGGGCAACCATCAGTGAGTATCCTCCACCAGAATAGCTTGGATCGTATTGATTGTCCACGGAGAATGTGGATATGGGAGATACTGGAATACTAGCTGATCCCCCAGACATTGGAGATGAAAGCTCGGTGTTTGCAGAGGCATTATCAATGACGATGCGGGGGACTACGAGGTAAGATCGACAATGAGTATATCTTGTTGCATATGATCAAACTTCCTCTGCTAGCTTACCTGGAGGCGATCGCTTCTTTTTATCAGGTGTGAGGTTAAAGTAATTGATGGGGCTATCCAAAGGATTGTTCCCATCATTATTTGCCATTGCACCAAAATCAAACTGACTTGGATTAGTAACACCCAATTTTTTAACTTCGTCTTCATCACGCTTCATCCACAATTGACGTACGAATCTTCGTTTTTGAATTTGAGCAAGAAAGAAGCCTGCTGCCTTTTCCAGATGATATTCCTGTGTGAGTTGCTCAATTTTCTCCAAACGAGCAATCAAAGGATCCAAACTAAAATGTGAGTTAGTTTTATGGGTCCTTTTTTTTGGAGGTAGAATGGAAGTAGTTACGTTAAAGAGGTAGAAATATCGATGAATCGATAAGACATGATGGTTAATACGCTTGCAAATGGGATGCCCTTGGATGTTTCCGATCTCAAGATTTCCTATATTTACTCATATTGATATCCATGTGTTCTTATCATGCAAAATAGACTTACTTTGTAGTATAAATTGTACTCGAGTCTTCTTTTTCTGACTTGATCAACATCCATTTTACCGAGCAATCTGTTGATCTCTTGCACGTTGGTATCGTATTCGCCAGGAGGTAGACTACTATGGCCACTTTTGACTACAGGTGATGATTTGTTGAGTGATTTCTTGAGAGATTTGCCAGGTGATCTCATGCCAGGCGATCGCATGCCAGGCGATTTAGCACTAGGCGATTTTGTATAGCTGGAGTGATGCTGGTCAAAACTCTGGAAACCATGTCGTAGTATATTATCCACACTGTGCTGATCATCGTAGATTCTAAAGCTGAAACGACCAGTGAATTTTTGCAGTAACTTGGCAACGTCTTCCTTTTGAATGTAGCCCGTGCCTTTGGTGTCTATATCAGCCCACGCATGTTTGAACCTAGCAACAGTAAAAATGAGCATCTCGTGTTTACTGACCATAAAAACCAACTTACATGCGAAGATCAGCTTTGGTAATGTTGGTGAAGCGGGTTCTCGTCTCATAAGCATACTCGAAATTACTGATGATAACCTACGAAACGGCAATTTAGCAAACATCAACAGCCACATGGATGCGATTTCTACTTACGGCAGTAAAGAGATTCATGAAAATATGAGTGCAAACAATATAAAAAATATCAAACAAAAAGTAGGCCCAAAAGGGAGAGCCACAATCGTCTTCAAGGTAGTTGCTTGATCTGTTGCAGTTGGGGTATTGAACGGTGTAGTCAACTAGAATAGCATTCCATGCTTCACCCGTCGTTGCACGTACGAGTAAGAGCAAGGCATTGCCATAATCTCGGAAATTGACATGTGCTGTACCGTAGACACCATACTTTGTCAAGCCAAAGAACTCCATGAAAAGCATGGCGAACAAACACATGGCAACCATAAAGACAGCAGACACTTGGATGATAGACGGCATAGATTTGGCAATGGTATGGTATAACGTTTGAAGCGAATCAATGCCCTCACCGAGACGGAAGGCAGCTAGAACTAAACAGTACCGCTCCACGCGTAGGGTCCACAAGTCTGGCAGAGCAAAGCGAAGGATAAGAAGCAGCAGCGCACAGCTGGCAATGATACAATCAAACCAATTCCATTTACTGCGAATCCACTGTACAAGTGTGTTAGCAGTGTATTCCATGAGCAGTACAAATAAGACTTACCTTTTTCCAACCAAGACCAAGCAACTTGATGATGCATTCAACCACGTAGATGATGGTAAACCCTAGATATGAATAGTCTTGCAACTCTTCCAACCAATAAGGCTCATTCTGGAACTCACTCGCAATAGCGACAATATTCAAGCAGATGACACACATCATGAGTCGGTTAAATTTGCCGTGCTTTTTGATCACCATGTCATAGCATATTTGTCGCAGCTTTGATTCCGGGCGAAACACCTTAATCGTTGGCTTGACGCTGGAAAGTAGACGTTGCAAATCCATGTATTTTCGCTGAGCCGTGGTCAATGTCGTAATGCCGTTTCTCTCCTTGAACTTTTCGATAATGACACCCACAAACAGCTGCATTGTACCTTGCGAAAAAATCATAAAGATGATGTAAAATATGCCATGATATACAGTGCTGGAATACCAGTTGAACGAGGGCTGCACATCAGGTTCATGCGGTGTACTCATGGCACTAAACATAGAGTCGACCCAGCCTTCAGTGGAAGTCAGAGAGAACAGATGCTGCAACGCCAGCGGAAAGTTGTCGTACGATATGAAGCCATTTTGGGGATTCTGCCACACACGAGGAATCCAGATATTGGCATCAATGCCGTCATCACTGCTTACATTCAGCTCGAATTCGCCAATGCAATCGCCTCTCGAGCCAACAGATTCATCGTTGCACATCCACATGAGGCCACCAAAGATGTTGACACCATACACTGCAAAGGGAACCAGCACCAGAAAAGTGAATATGAGAGCATCAAACATGAGAGGAAAAGCGTAAAACAGCGCTACAAAGATATCACGTACACCATTAAAGTATCGAATCAGCCGAAGAATACGCAAACTTCGAAACGTACTTAGGCCACGAGGCGCTTCTTCTGAGCTCATAAAGATGGTAACAATATTGAGCAGAATGACACATAGATCCAGCTGATTCCAATGATTGCGCAAGTAGGCATTGGGTGTCAGTAGAAACCCGTCAGCCACGATACGGATACTGACTTCCACGATAAAGACGATACTGAGCACGACTTCAATTGTGTCGTAAATGTCCTGCCGAGAGGTATCCTTTCGGATCAGACGCGTGGAAGGCTCATCCAGAATGACCATCAGAATACTGACCAGTACGCATGCCATGACCATCCAATTGAACAGGTTGTGCTTCTCTGCTTGTCCGTCGTTGCTGGACCCAACCAATTTCTTGCAATAGTATCGAAATCTGCTTCTATTAGAGAACAAAAACAGTGAATTCACCACAGGCGTGTTTTCTTTCTGGGCTGCTCGGTTCTCTTCAGCAGCAATCATGTCGTAATCTTCAGGTATGTCTTCTGTATCTTGCATAAAAGGGTTTCTAGTGACATAGAGTTAGTTTCCACAGGCTCGTGCAACTAAGCTCAGGGGGCTTACATGGGAGCAGACCTAATGCTGGTCTTTTTTCGCAAGAATGGAATACGCTGTCGTATACTAGAAAAGAATACAGTCAATTTTCTCTCGATCCAAGAGGGCTGCTTTAGCTCTTCTTCGTTTCGTTTCTTGGGGAGATCCGTCAGCAGCTCTGTCAAGTCTGATTTTGTCAGGGGTGCTGTCAAATTGGCCGGTAATTCAGAGATCTGGACACTCTTGTTTTCATTGAAATAGTAAAAGGGCCGAAACAGCTTCAAAAGGATGGTTTCTGTTCTGTCCTTGTCTTTGAAGCGATGGCGGTGGATGAAGTCCTTGATTTGATAGTGTCGAATGTAGTCATCACTCAATTCAAAATTCTCCAATACAACAGCAATATAAAGGCCTGACATGATGTATCGACCAAATGCAAAGTAGAGTGACAGTGCTGCAGCTGCGTAAATGGATCCTTGTCCATGCTGACTGGCCATGGCGTCGTAGAGCACATCCTATATGTGGATGTTTAGCTGGGCAAAACACATATATGTTACTCAACTTACTGTCCATCTCTCGCTGGTATACACAACAATCAGAGACACAAATGACTCCCAAAAGGTGTCAAATCGGTTTTCAGGATCTTCTGGCGTTGTTACATCCATGTAATCACCGCCAAACATTTGCATAAACACAGTGGAACACAGTGCGGTGGCTAAAATAAGGAACACCATAACATAAATGACACTTTCACCAGTGCCCAAAGCAGCAGACTAGCCCAGTGTCAATACAAAGGCTCACATTCAGCGCTAATAGTGTACTTACTAGTAATCTTCTGACACGTGGAATGCATATAAACAGCCGATACATTCGCAGTATCTGAAATATAGTCAGGTACTTGTACACCCAAGAATCCTGGATCATAGGTAGCTGAATCACGCAAGTGCTGATCACCAGAAACAAGTCAAATAGGTTGGTTTTGGCAGACCAAAAGCTTATCCAGCTGGTGGCACCCACCATTCTGAGCAGAATCTCCAAGGCAAAAACAAATGTAAATGCCGTTTCAGCATTATCCACCAGTTCCAATGTTGCTTTGCTCGCATAAAATGATCGCAAACACATAAAGATGAGATCAAACAGGACCAAAAACCCACCAAAATAAAAGAAGGATCGGCTTTTGACCATCCTCACAATCCACCATCGCAGCTTGAGTCGAGTTACACCTTTTCCCAAGTCGTCAGGTGGGTTATCAAACATCCACATGGCTTCATCATCCAATCCTTCTGCATCCCTCAAAACTGGGTATCCCTTTTTCTTTGCTGTAAATGCACTCACTGCACTTTCAGCACGAACACGTGCAAATGCAGATGTAATGACAGCTATGTAGTATTGATCAGCCATGTGTGTATCAAGGCGTAGAAAAAGTAAACTTACCAAACAGTAGAAATGTAAGCACAAAAGCAACGATATAGACACCCAAGCAATAATACAAGGCAGCCACTGTGGAATCTGCCTCCTGAGTCTGGTACATTAGATCCGTCCATAATTCCAGAGACACAAAGGTATACACGTTCAAGAACGAAAAGAAAATAGTGTCGAAATTGACGAATCCGTAGTTGGGGTTGTTGACGGGATCCTCTATGCAAATCTGACCAGCAGCACATAGATAGCCATGATATCCAGGGTAGCTGGATTCACCTGTCTCCACATTATACGCACCTACCACTGTCGTGTCATTCATGTAGCCTGAACAATACAGTGCAGGCTGAACGAGCTGCAGTGAGCTGTCTTCTGCTGTAAAGTAGCATCGCCTCGAGAATACGCCCTGAAAGGAGATCAACCCTACAAGAGCAAACAGCAATAAAAAGAAAAATATAAGACCAGATACAGCGAGCAGAATATCCCAACTTGTTTCCAGCGATTTCAAAATAACCTATATATATATATATATACAAACATGTGTCAGCAACCCTGCTCCTCTACAACCAAGGTGATGGACACACTTACAGCTGTACCACGTAGCATGGATAATAGTCGAATTGGACGCATGGCTCCTAATGATTTGAACAGCGATAAATAAGGGTATTTGTAGACCATGATGATCAGATCGGCCCAGTAGCTGATAATGGACACTGTATCAAAGCAATTTCCAAAACTATTGAGGTAAGCGTAATGGTTGCGCTTCCAATTCTTGATCAAGTCTTCTTGGTCTTCCTGTTGCTGCTGATTCAAAGACGCTAGTTTGGGTGCTTTGGGTGGTATAATGAGTCCATAGGCAATGATTTTGCAAATCGACTCGAGGCTGCAGGAACGAATCAGCATCTTCAATGAGTTACAAAAATGGTATAATTTACCTATAGAGGGCTTGTATGCATAATATAGGGTAGTGTGTCCATTGCCCACCAAACTGTGATTTCTCTTCATTGGTTGTGATTGGCACGCATGCAAGGAGGAACCAGTGGAGTATCATTAGAAAGAAAATAAATGTCTCGACAGATCTTGAAACACCATGATTTAGCCCCATTGGATTGTACACAAACACACACAAACAAAACAGACATACCTTTTACGTATCAGTTTCCAGACATGGATGCGGAATATGTTGGTGGGACCAAACACATACAGTGAATGACCTTGCAAGGGGTTAGGTAAGAGTTCATCTGATAGTGACAATGGCTTTTTGGCTGCTATTTGGATAGGCGTTGGAGGAGGTAGTGGTTGTAGCTGATGATGAGCATCGTGGGTGATGGTATGCAATGATGCTAGTTTTTTTTCACTGGGGAATAAAGAGTCATTGTCGAAATCGGATGACTTTTCGTCTAAGCTAGTGGCCATGGAGAGCCAAGAATATCTGTTATTTCTATTTGTTGTGGTTGTGTTGGTTGTTGCATTGCCTGTTGCGGGTGTCATAATGTGCGGTGATGCTGGTGGCTCTAGAGACTTTTCGTTCAGTGGAGGCGGACTCTGGGTGCCAACTATTGCTGCTCTTGAAGTATCTACATTGAAATCAAATATCTCTCTATCCGACACTTGCTTGGATTCAGGTGCCCTCGAATTCACAACTCGATTGACAGCATGGATCAGTAAATCCAATAAAAAATACTTGCTCTTGTATTCGTCATGCCGATTCAAATGCTGGTCTGGTCTTTCAAAATAGGGCGTGTGGCCATGCTGTCCATGATGTCGATCCATATAGCGATGGTTGGCGCTGTATGCTCTCATGGATACACTGTTTCGATTGGATGATCCACTGACTGAAGTGCCAGATGTTGTATGGTGATAACTACCGGAATGCTGATGACGGTGATAATGAGGGTGATGTCCCTTGGAAGATCCAGACGTACTCGACTTGAATGCGTCCAAATCGTAGCTCCATTCGCTATGATGGCCAAGAGATGATGGACTAAACATTGATTTTTCGGGTTCACTTCGGTTAGATGAAGACATACGGGACGAACTGAAGCGACGGGATCGAAGGCCAGATGCTGTTATAGCACCAGCACCGGCAGCCGTTGATGATGAAGAACCATGATCAACGCGAGGAGTAGATATGCCCAATCCTGCTGTCACTCGCTCATCGACTGCACTACTGCTATTGAAATCTGCTGAGCGTTGCTGCTGATGTTGACGATGATAGCGGTGCTTCTCCTTTTGAGATAATAATCTATCCAGCTTGTTCTTCCTCTGCAACAGGTCCTTGGTCAATGGTAGTGGAGATGGCAATGGGGAAGATGATATTACAGTAGAAGAAGCTGGAGGTGATGATTTATGAGGCACTGATTTAGGAGAGAGAGCATGTGGTGATGTACTGGCATGGATAGTATTTGCATCAGAATGTTGTGTGGGTGGTTCGGTTAATATGATTTGTGGAATAGTGATCTCTTGTTGTTGCTGGGGTGGTGGTGGTTTCCTCGCAATGTCCTTGTTATCAGACAGTGCGTCAGATTCTGCCATAGTTTTTCTATTTCTATCCTTGAATGTCTATGTAAATGAAAAGGCCAAAAAAGAAAAAGAAGTGAAAAAAGAAAGCCTAGTTAGCCACCGCGGGAGATGTTGTTTGGTCTACATCAAATCCCAATGTCCGATTCTCAACAGGATTCACTGATTCCCTTTTCCTGGGTTGTGTATGAGGCCTTACACGTGGTAAATTTAACCATTTTTTCGGCATGGTCCTATTGCAAAGAATAGCAAGTGTAGTTTGCGCTGTACTGTATCATTAAAAGGATTCTATACTAACAGACGGACAAAGAGTGTGTCACACGAGAGCTCATTTGCCTCAACATTGATCTCTATTTCTCCAAGGTTTCGGAACGAATGAGAGCTGAAAGAAGGAATACCAAGTACATAAACAAAGGCAGGCATTCACATGGATAATGCATTGCGTATTGTGGCATAGTGGTGATGTACAAGCGGCCACATGTTTCAATGCACATCCAAAGTTCGATCGGGTAAAACTTCCACTGATGTGGCCCCCTATTGCATTTTTATCTGATTCCTTTTTTCTACCTTCGTTGATCTGTTTTGGATGTTCCTGTTCTCACTGCTTATGAGGCGTAGTATGTGATTGATCTCTGATGGAAATAAATTAATGTAGATGGAAGATGAGCGACAGCACAGTATTTGCATCTTCCTTTTATGCGGTTTAGCATCCATCATGAAAGATGGAACCTATCCAACATATCAAGTAATCAGCGGCATCTGATTTCTGGAAATAAGCATTGCCTTGAATCATCGTTGCCATCGATTGTTACTCCTTTATTACATGCTGCTCTGTTCAGCTGAGACTGCAGTAATATTATACGTCTCCCGTCACACACGCTCAATGATTGCAAGATCAATATCTTCCATGCTGAACTGTAGCGGCAACCAACAATGTGATACCACATGCGCCATCGAACTGACTGCTTTTGAAAGATTGAAGCTGCTCACAACGAACTTATGGTAACACATCCAATATCGCAAGTGTGTACCTTTTTTCCCCCAACATACAACAATAAAACTTAGTTTGGATCATTTATTACCTCGGCTAGAATGGTGAGCAAATCGATGCTATAAAATTAACAAATGGCAGCTAAATCAGGCTCGGTTTGTAGGAACTTGTAGTCTATCTTGTTCTGTTTCTAGCAGCTTTTGGGTTCATTGTATTCACTTTGCTCTTTGGTGAATCGCCTTCTTTAAGGTACCGTCAAATGCACATTGGATTAGCCCACACACCGTTTAACCGAGAAATCATCCTGTAGAAATGGCATTATAGGAAAGGTGAATCGATTCTTGACAGGAAAATTACCGAGCACTTTATCGTGAGTAGAGCAACACATATGAAATTGAGAGATTTACTGACTTGATACATGCAGGTGGTTGCTTGTCAAAATAATGGGCAAAAGAAACTTGAATCGATTTGGCACATGCTGGGCATATTGCTGCGAAAGCCGAAATCCATTTTTGCAGGTACTTACCAAGTGCAATGACCATCCAATTGAGAGAGGGTATTCATCTTGGAGTATAGATATTCTTTGTGTCTCTGTCGTCTGTCTCTATTGTAGGCTTCTTGTACAATGCTTTGCCTCATATGCCAGGGCCTTATTTGCACAAGATTCATTTGTACGTTGCCTCTGAAATGTGCACTGACAGCAGATTAACCACGAATTTGATTAGCTTGATTATTCCCGCTCAAATTATATCCATTTATGCATCCTACTACATAGTATGTACATCCAATCCAGGCATCATCACACCCGAGAACTTGCAACAACATCTGGACTATTACAAATACGATGGCCTTATATACAAGCCAAAGACATGCATCACCTGTAAAATGCAAAAGTAGGTATCATCAGATTGCGGTGGGTATCGACACAAGTTGTACTGACAATCAACACATCACTTAGACCTGCTCGCTCAAAGCACTGCTCCATGTGTAAAGCATGCGTAGGAAGATCGGATCATCATTGCGCTTGGATTAATCAATGTGTAGGAGAAAACAACCAGCGCTATTTTTTCCTATTCCTGTATATGCTAGTCGAATTTTGTGCATATGGCGCTTATTTATGCTTCCAAGTGTACCGTGGCATGATCATTGAGTGGGGACTGGACAAGGCACTAGTCAAGGATTCTGTCACTGGACTGCAGTCTGTCATTACATTTCGCCGAGCATTTTTGGTATGTGCCATGATACCGTTTCCGTCAGCATCAAACTCATGCGTATGTTAGTACGTTCTTCATCACGACAGAATCATAGGGGCTATTGGTATCTTAGCTGCCGTTGTTTCGGCTGTGGTGCTGATATTCTTGATCTATCAGTAAGTGCCATCTCACATGAATTAATGCGTGTGTGTATATCTAATCTATGCACAGGCTTTATTTAGCTAGTCGAGGTATCACAACAAACGAAGCATTTAAATGGGAAATGGTCGAGGAATCCATTGATAGAGGCGAGTTGTTCAAAATGGTGCCAGTGAACAAGAAGAAGGAAGAGGAGGGATCTTCGGGCACATCAACTGCAGTTGAAGGCTACTCCAAAAAGTATAAGAAAAACAAGGATACTGTTGCAGTAAAAGAAGAAAAAAGGGTCGAGAGTTTTGATGAAGTTGTTAATATATACGATAAAGGGATCGTTGGCAATCTGTCAGAAGTATTCTTCCCAAAAATATAGCTGATTTGTCAATAAATACCAGAATCACTAGTTAAAGCTTGTACAAGAGCCATTACCAGCTTGACGGTTATGATAACCACCCTGCTATAGACCATTTAAAAAAGCATTCTTTAAGAATGATTAGAATGGATCAAACGGATGGTCTTTGTAGATGCATTAACGGCTTGTTGCGTATTATGAATACTACGTCGGTTGCACTATTACCTAATGCGACTGCAATCCCTAATCGGACACCCGTTTAAGCTAACCAAGCTCTCAGGTTGAAACTTTCCTTTATATAAAAGGCAATGTTTTATCTCCCTCACGTTTCTTCACCTTTTTCTCTTGAAAACTAAACTTATTCACTTTATATAAAATGATTGGTACCTGCTGTCTTATTTTTATTATCATCTTGTTGCCTCCCTTGGGTGTCTTCCTCATGAAGGGCTGTGGGGCTGATTTCTGGATCAACTTGTGTCTTACAATTCTCGGTAAGTAAAAGGAAGAGAGTGAATGAGTGGGATGATCATCTTACCATGTTGAATGGCGCTATGAATAGGTTATTTGCCCGGACATATTCACGCTTTCTACGTCTTGGTCAAGCAAAGAGAAGAGCATCAGTTGAGAAACCAGCCAGTGTATGCTACCACTGCTCAAGGCCAAACTTACGGTGCTGTTCCACAATAAACAGAATCGAGATAAAACTCCTCATACCTTCTACTTAATACATATCTAATAAACTAATAAGTTATTGTTGTAAATCTATATTCTTGGCATGCATCGCATGTCTGTTTACTTTCTTGATCCACGACTACGGAAATAACGTCATGGTGGGCTTGATTTCTCGATTTATGGGATTTCATCAGAGATCGTTTAGTGCTTTTAGTTGAAATGACGTCAATCATCACTTGAATGTGATATGTGGAGGTGTTTATGATGAGATGGCTGCAATACACATTGAAATGCGTACAGAATGTGAAGATAGTTCTTGGATGAATGACCTACAAGCAATGCCAATGTCTTGGTGCCAAGAACATCTACGCATGCTTCCTGTGACAACCAAGCTCCAATGTGACTAGATGTGCTTCAACAAAATCAATGCAATGTTGCGAAAAGTTTGACCCTTACTTTTTGCATCACACATCATGGGTTCATCTAAAAGACATGGTGGTAACAGTAGCAGTAGTAGCCACAAGAGACGGCGCGAATCCGATGAAGAGCACGACAGAAGATCTAGTAAACACAGTAGAATATCAGATTCGTTGAGAAAGAGCATCCAATGTGAGTGGATTCTCCTTAAACCCTGCTAAATGGATGTTAATTATCTCGTAGCTATTGGCGAAGATGACTATTTCGAAAAAGCAAATGAGTTTAGAGTATGGTTAAAGGAGTCAAAAGGCAAATACTTGGATGAAATCAGCTCAAAAGAAGCAAGAAGATATTTCAAGAAATTTGTTAAAAGATGGAACGACTATGAGCTGGATGGTATGATAACAATGCATGCGATGGCGAAGTGATACTAACTAACATCTGCGGTTACAGAGAAATTATACAAAGGCTTAAATTCAGCGCAACTGGAATCATCAGATACAACGCGCTATAAGTGGTCGTTTGCAAAGAATCTCAACAAAATGGAAATGGATACCATCCGTGATAATGTCGACAGCATGACAAGCCAGAGTCGTGGCGATGATAGAGTAGCTGGTAAAAGAAGAGCGCAAGCTGCAGGTCCCACTATGCCAGATACTGTTGGTATGGTTTTTTCTTAAGGTGCTATGAGTGTTGTATTAATGCTTTTCTTAGATAAGGAAGACCGATATGAAAGAGAGAGATTGAATCGCAAGCATGAATCCAAAAAAAGAAGTGAAAGACGAGAGGCAATGCTGGATGAAGTAGCACCGAAGGAAACTGGGCGTGAAGCAGCACTAGCAAAGAAAAGGGCCCTCAATGCCTATCACAAAAGAGAACGTAGCCCAGATGTCGAGCTATCTGAACAGGATTTAATGGGTGGCGATGACTTCAAAGCAAGGTAGTGGGAAGAAGCGCCACAGTCAGGGATAGGTCATTGATATTCTCTCATAGATTGGCAGCTGAAAAAAAAGCAAACGCGTTGAGAGAATCCAGACAAGCTGAAAGACAGCAACAGCGATTAGCACCTATTATGAGCAAAATGGACGAATACAAAGCCAAAGAAGATGCTACCATGGCGATGTTTAGACAGATGGCAGAAGAACGAAAGAGGAATGGTGGTTTTTAGAAGTATCATACTAGGCAGCATGTAAATAAAATTGGAAAAATCAGCAAAGTATCGTAAGTTTTAAGCGATGAGAATTCGGGCAATGATGTGGTTTAGGGAGTATGTATGCGCAAGTTTGATTTCACTTTGTAAAGAAAATCATATGTTATCGAACATGGTATTACAAAATTGTATTTGCTTTCTCATACGATGCACCAATGTGTTAATGGTAACGCTAATGATGATAGCACGGATATCCAGTAAACCATACCTTTTTATCCACCTTTGAGAAGATGCAGTCGTTACCAAGTTTTTACTTGATTCGATTTTGTGTTCCTGAACCTTAAAGAGACATGTTGAGTCGCAGCACCAACTTTAATACAGCAGATGAATAAAGCTTTCAATTGACAACCGTATTTCCGCTTCTTCTTTTCTCTTCTTCAGTTACACTTCCATATACATAAAATGACCATTGGCATCTGTTCAGTATTGGGCGTTATATTGGCGTTTTCAGGACTGGCTGTATTCTTGATTTCCTTGATAGCTCTTTTACCTGTCAATATTTATAATGCAATTCGATCCTGTTTGGTCTTGAAACATGCAATTGCTATCTCTGATCAGAATGTAATGCCTGTTGTATTCTTTTCGGGCACTATTCTAGTTGCTCTGGTGAGTTTGGGTTTGTTTATGATCATGACACATAAGAGCAAAGGCAAAACGGAACGACAAGAGTCAACTTACGGTAGCACAACAGACAGCGGTGCTAGCAAGAATTCCAATACCAAACCTAGTGTGCTTGCAAAGCACAAACATCGCGTTGTCAATATATATTCTATCAGTTATGTTGTCATTGATGTAATTTGGGTGGCTGCAGGTATGTTTGTTTGTTTTCATATGTAACAAGAGGCTAATTCAAATGCAATTGCAATGTGTAGGTATTTTCTTGCTTCATTCAATGTCAAAGAGTAATGATTCAAACCAAGCGGATGATGGAGATATTGCTGAATCTGTTAGAAGAGCCATTGGGTCACAGATATATATCACTGGAGTGAATCTGATTGTTATCGCTTCATCTGTCGGCGCAATGGCTATATCTTCTGTCTTCTTTTACCTGGGCAAGAAGAAGTCTGGATCATCAAAAACGTATTACAACATTGTTTAGTCAATAAACTTACTGTGCTTTTGAGCTATAGCACCATTAATCAGCATATACTTTTAGACTCTTATCGCTTTGTTTCACTACATGTACAACTTTGCTCTAAAATGGGCGTTTTCGTTTTGTCATCTCAGATGCACAGAACATCGCAGTGCTTGTTTTTATGATTAAAGAGCTGGTGTGCACTTTCCCTGTACATAACGTATATGTCGCGAATAAAACAAACTCTTCAATAGCATTGCCGTTGAAGATTTGGGGCTCGCACTTGTGGCGATAGGCACGTAGATTGACGTAGGACACAATCAAGACTGAATGTAAAAAAGCAATCATATCGAAACATCACAACCTTGATATCAACGAAGAACCTGTTGAAGTTAGCCATACGAAACTCCCATTTTGAAATATTCAAAATAAGTGTCATTTCAGGAACCATGCTACAATTAAAAGATAAGCATACGTAACAATAGTAATCGCATGATAATAGCAAGGGTAGAGTGCTCTAATGAGACATAATAGATACTAAAGTAAGTATCAAAAGCGATGCTGTAAGTTGTAACGTAAATAATCTTTAGAAGGTTACATGATGGTCAACAATAATGAAATTTTCTATTTACGCATGATTCACAAACCATACATTGAAATACCTTTCTTGATCTATCACATTAACGACTAAATAGCCCAGATCAAT
>DF836305.1:113783-128715 GCA_000950595.1 Mucor ambiguus | reverse complement strand
TTTTGCGAATTGTTTTTTTTTTTTTTTTTAGAGAAAAAGAGCAAAAACCGATAGGCGAAAGAATTCTCGAGAATGAGTTGCAAGCGAAAGCGTTCATGCAAATTTGGCCCCATCCAATCAACAGTGCCTGTGAGTTACCACACTCTATCAGCCTGGCATTTACAGCATCACATCGTCACGATGGCATAATGCAGACTCTACATGATTATAAGTCGTACGCACTATAAGCTGCAAAAAAAAAGTAGCAACGTGATATATGATTTATTGAATAAATAAGAATGAATAAATAGTAAAATTAGAGTCTGGCACCCTCAGGGAACTTCTTCATGGCTTGTCTCACACCGAGATCAGCCATAATTTCTTCAGAGCCACCCAAGATGGCAGAAAACTTGTATGTTCTTTGCAAAGTTTCGACAGTTCTACCCATACCCGTCTTGGTGATGGCACGACCGCCAAAAATTTGACAAGCCTCGTCAGAAATATCGTGCATGACACGAGTAACATGGTACTTGCACAAAGCAATAGGACCAGCCAATTTGTCAGATTGTTCGTTGTAGCTCATGTTGTTCATTTGGAAAGTCAAGTTTTCGATCCAGGCATGGACACTCTCGAGACTAGAAACCATCTTGGCCAGCTTGTTACGGATGACAGGTTGATCAATAAGACGCTTACCAAAGACTTGTCTTTGGTTAGCCCACTTGAAGCACTCTTCAATAACGAGACGACAAGCAATAGAACCACCAGTGAGCATAACCCATCTATTCAAATGATTCATCAGACAAAACGCCCTAATCGTTGGCGACAAATCAACTTTACCTCTCGTGATTAAAGTTGGAGAGAACGACCAAGAAGCCTTTATTCTCCTTACCCAGCAAGTTTTCGACAGGCACCAATACATTCTCAAATGTGACATAGGCAGTGCCAGCACTGGGAGAGTAAGAAGTCTTGATGAGCTTGGTCTCAACACCTTCACCACGCTCAATGAGAAGCATGGAAATACCCTTCTCAGTTTGGACAGCAACGGAAAAGTAATCGGCCCAACAACCACCAGTGATCCACTTCTTGACACCATTGACAATAAAGTGCTTACCATCAGCAGTACGCTTAGCAGTAGTTCTAATACGAGCAACATCGGAGCCAGCATAAGGTTCACTAATGGCGAGACAGATACGCTTTCTACCAGCGAAAACTTCAGGAACAATCTACGTATAGTGTATCATGTCAGCATCTATTGCCATGATCCAACCAGAGCGAACTTACCTTTTGCTTCAGAGCAGGAGAGCCAAAGTTGAGGACGGTAGGAGCAGAGATGACCATACCACCAATGACACCATCATCAAAGCCACGGACCTTCCAACGACCAAGTTCTTCATGAACAATCATCTACAAATGTCATGTGTCAATTCAAATGGCTATTGAAATTAGTAATTATGCTTACCTCATGGAAATAATCAAAATCTTCACCCTTGACACCACCTGGAAGGACCATACCATGCAAATGAGGACCAGGGCCAATGTTCATGGCCAAAAGATGGTTTTCACCCATCTTCTTCATAAATTCATCGGAAGGCTTGGTACCAGCATCTTCAAATTCACGAGCTTCAACAGCCAAGGAATCACAGATCTTACGGACAGCAGCACGGAGCTTGAAGTGAGATTCACTACATAAACAGTTGAAATTCATAAATTACCAATCAAACAAACAAATAGGTTGAAAACGTACGTAAAGTAAGGTGACTTGAAGCCCATCCAGGCACTGGACTCAGCATAAGGCACCTTGGAGAAAGAGCCGTGCTCGTAAATTTCGACTTGAGGCTTCTCATTGGCAATTGTACCAATCTTGTAACGATCATACTTGACGAGCACTTCTTGACGATGGAGGCCGTAGAAGGCATCAGTGGCATCCTTACCAGCGAGCTCCAAGATGGGGAAAGCTCCACCTGGATGCAGATCAATGAAGCGGCTCATGTCGTATACACTTGAATCAATAATGATCCACAAATCTTCCTCAGTGGCATGACGCTTGACTTCTTCGCGAGTATATGTCTTGAGACCCATTTTGTTCTTATAAAAGTATCTGTGAGAGTAGGGGGGGGGTGTTTGTGAAAAGAAAATTAATAGGATAAAGAAAGAGGAGAAAGAAGAATAAAAGAAAAAAGCACAGTAATTAATACATCTATTTTAATGATGTGGGGAAAATCTGCATTTGAGCTTAATAAACAACTTTTCCACCGGGCTGCGAAACCCATTGTGATTTATGGTCTGTTTTTTTTACACACAGACATTTGTTGCATGGAAACTCGGTATACATCTCTCATTTACTACCTGCTAAAGTGTTGTATTTACAAAAGATGTAGTTGCTAACATGACAGTAATTGACAGATTCTTGTACTCATTTCTAAAGACATTAGCCAGGTCTACAAACTAATCATCATAACCGATCAATGCCCAGAAAGCA
The DNA here is from genome assembly GCA_000950595.1 of Mucor ambiguus. Taxonomy (NCBI): domain Eukaryota; kingdom Fungi; phylum Mucoromycota; class Mucoromycetes; order Mucorales; family Mucoraceae; genus Mucor; species Mucor ambiguus. The sequence continues at coordinate 126,257 of DF836305.1, read as the reverse complement.
CGCAAGGCAATTTTTGAATCAATATGTCTTTGCATTCGGCGTAGCCTCGTTATTTTGGTTTTAAATCGACAGTCATCATGCTTTGATAGACATTGAAATAAATGGTGACTTATTACTGAAACTTTTAAGAGGAAAACCATGAGAAACATGCATCATTTTGTTGTGGTGTTAAGGGCTAAATAATTCTGCCGCCATCTACAACTTCCATCATGCCACCTATCAAGCATGTGAAAGTGAAGGTGGGAACCGTTTACCCCGCAGTATTGGTTATCGGTGTAACATGATTCCAGTTTGTTCATTTATAAAGACTAATGGTGATTAAGTGTACAAGCGAGTAGAGAGTAGATTAAATGTGTAACTGTGTAGAATAAGATTTACGGAGCTTGAGTGTCGTGTCCATCCATATGCTTTTCAACGTCATGCTTCTTTTCCGTTTCGTATGTGTGATAGTTACGCTCTGAGGCAAGAGATTGGATATCTGCTTTAATGTCGTCCACAGCAAAGAGAATTTCCACTTGCTCAAGCGATAGACCTTTGGTTTCTGGGAACCAAAAGTAGACCATGGGTATAAAGATAATGTTCATAAATGCAAATAGAATATAGGTCCAGAAAGTAATGTGCTCAAAGAGAACAGGTGCAATCATTGCAACAACAAAGTTACCAAGCCAATTTGCAGCCGTTGACAGAGAGTTGCCCTTTGCGCGAAGGCCTGTCGAGAAGATTTCAGCTGGATACAGCCATGACATGCCCAACCAGCTTGCTCCAAATACAAAATTGTACAACATGGTGAATGCTACTGCACCATTAGCAGCTGCAGTAGTCTGTCTATCCGTATTTGCCTTTTGGCATCCACCAATACAACAAAGAGTAACTGCTTGTGCAATCAGACCCCATAGCATGATCTTTCTTCTGCCCACTCTTTCAACCAAGACAACAGGTAGCATAGCGCCAATGAAATAGACAATAGAATCCACAGCAGCCATCAACATGGCCATATCAGTGTCCATGCCAGCTTGGAGCATGACATCAGTTAGATAATACGTGGTAATCTAATATGAGATTATGGTTAAAGCACAAAATCAACTCTAATCAAAGCAATAGCTTACATTGATACCACCCAGCTGCTGTATAATTTGACTGAGCATACCGATAAGAACTCTTTTACGATTGTTGAACTTGCCCTTGGTGAACAAATCCTTGTAGGAGGAGACATTCTCGCGGCGCTCAAGCTCAATCCCATCTTTGATTTCTTCATATTCTGAGATACAGCGAGGATGATTGACATCGCCATTTGTCCAGAGTCTAGACAGCACCTCTTTTGCTTCATCGTCTTTACCATGAGCCACCAGCCAGCGAGGCGTTTCTGGAATAATAAATGTACCAGCAACAAGAATGAGACCAAACAGAATCTGGAAAGCTAAAGGGAATCTCCAAGCAAATTCACCGCCTACAAAGTGAAGGCCATATTCTAGCCAGTAAGAGATACCAATACCTACAACAATAAGAGCACATTCAAAGCAGACATGGGCACCTCTACTTTTGGGAGGCGAAATTTCTGATTGATACACTGGGACAGTGGCAGTGTTCATACCGTTACCAATGCCGGTTATGATACGAGAGGCGATGGTCATACCAAGGCTGACTGTACTAGTTTGGAGAACTGCACCGATAATAAGAATAGTGGATCCGAGTCTTATAGCGTTTCTTCTTCCGAGCATATCACTGAGTCTTCCGGTAGCCAGCGCGCCTACTAGACAGCCCAGCTCGTAAATGGCGACACTGAGGCCGATGAGAACTGAATTAGGATGTCCCATGAGATCAAGAAAATGTTCGTTAGGTAGAATTCCTGACATGACACCCTACAGTCAAAGTATTGGTATGGACATTGGTCAAACAACAGCACGCATGTACCTGATCATAACCAAAGAGCAAGAAACCAGCAGCAGCCAACAGAGTTGATGCCCTAAACAGAGCTTTTCCTTTCAACTTGAACATTGCAATGAATTGACGGAAGAAAGTATAAATCTAAAATAAGTGAGAACTGTGCCAGAGTATATATATATATATATATACTTTTTTCTCCACTGCTCTGCACAAGCACCAAGCATCCATGGTCTGATCTGGAGTGAATTACCCCGCCTTTTTCTTATTGTAAAAAAGATTAAGTTTTATCAGGGGACTTGAATGACACAGTATCATTGGCAAAAGACCATTATATTAGTTCGAATTGATATTGAACCTTGATGTATTTCGAGTAACAATCAGCAACTGAGGCCACTCATTATAACTCCTTTTCATGCCTTTTAGCTTTGTATCACTCAAAAACAACAACAGCAAGTGCACATTTGAACGGCGATATGTTATCTCTTCTTCATTGCATTACATGTACCAGCAAGTCATTAGGACAGACCAGAAGGATGTAACAGAATACCATTTCACTCTCTGATGTCATGAAATTGCCCGCATATTTCCCGATTCGTTGCTATCACTTTCCCTTTTCTACAAAACGACATTATCAGGTTAGATTTATCCAGTGATACACAGACCATCATCTCTATCTCGAGAATGTAAATGCTGTTGTAGAAGAAAATTGTTTAACATTTGTTGTACCTCGACTTAGAAGCCTTATCTATGTATATGTATTTATATAATCGCAACAAGTGAGTTTATGGTTGTAGAAACTTGATCGCACATCTGTTCCTGATTTCTCGCCCAAGAGCGAGTTTCTCGAAATTATGGAACTTCAGACCGCTTTTCGCGTGTCTTATTGTGCAACTAGTAATCTATTCATGATAAAAACGGTGAATTTTGTGCATGCAATCTCGAAAAAAGATCAAGTACTTGAATCACCTCATGTATTACGATACAATGGTGATTTTACGCTGGCTCAAGAGTGTCATTTCCTCACAACATTTCAGCATCGAATAGTGTAGCTCAACAAGACTTGGGAATCTCAAATAGGACTCTGGTTAGGTTATGTCTTCGTAGTGTATAGACAATGTAAGGTTGTTCCTGGATGCTGTATTAGCTCAATAAAATGACTATTCGCACAGGATCTCAAATGTTCCATTCTGAGACAAATACTCTCAACGATAGCCGACTTGTACGTTGACGAGAAGATCTATTTGAAAATATCATCCTACTAATATACACCCAATTCTCACTTTTAGGCCACCATAAACGACAAGTCGCAGTAGATCTGACAAATCTAGACTGCCCTACGTTTCTATCAATGGGAACAATTCATAGACAAACAGACAGCGTAGAATCGTTGCGTCTCAACAGTCGAAAAATTGTAGGTCGCAGTGAAAAGTGTAATACATTTGAGCTGTAATTTCTCATGCCATACACTGCTTCAGACCGCCATAATAGTACCAAACAATTGCTCTCGTCCAGCAGTTACTCACTGACACCTTCGCTCAACTTTTTGGAGACAAAAAAAAAATCATTAAAATTTGACCCAAAAGCATGAGTGGTACCTCATGAATTTCACCAAATATTAAACGATCGAGTTTTTGATCCCCAAAATGAAGACTTCTACTATGGTATATTTTCAATCAAGTTGTTTCTCTCGATCCAATGCAACCCACGAAACCTTGTTTGTGAAACCTTTATATGTAAAATCGAGAGATTTTCGCCCGAAACCTTATTTCATATTCTCTACTATTATTCAGTATTCTCGTTCTAAACACTTGATAAAATTAATACCATTAGATGCGTCTTGGAAAGTTCTCCAAAATAGCTTAAGGCAATATAGGAGGATTAACACAATTTATATAATCGAATTTAGCAAATAGATCAAATTGGATTCTAAATCCATCATATCTGGCCAATCTTGAGCAGGGTTTTACCGGAGTTTTAACCAGAGTTTGGCTGCTCTTAGATCAATGCCATTCTCATCAAGATAATCGAAGAGCCTTGAGTCGATAGAACAACAAGAGACGAGTGAAAGCAATTTATAAACTGCTTAGCTTGTAATTCATACTTGTACGACTTTTCTTATGTTTTCTTGCTCTGTTTTCTCAATCGCAAAACGTTATTCATTTGCGGACATGAGGGGTCTAAATGTTACATTCCATCAGGCAAACTCTACGATTATTGAGCTGCAGGCAATAGTATTGTGTTATTGTGCTCTCTTTTGTATCAATTAAACAGTTTGTTTGCTGTTTGTATAAATCAATGACTAATCCGCCCAATCTATTACAAATGTCAATCGAAACTGCAAGACCGTAAACCAATTCATCAAAAACTATGCATGACACAGGCGAGTGCCTCAGACAATTTCTCATCTTTCTTCATTATGCAGCTAGTGAAATAGTGGTTGTAGGTACCCAGAGCAGATGTTTTCGGTACATTTGCCACTGATATATGCTTTTCCTGTCTCTCACTTTGAATGTGAATTTGGGATGGCGTATTCGACAGCCGGCTTTGTTTGTTGTGAATGACAATGAAAAAGATCTTGGTCTGGGTTTGACCAAGACTTCTACATTGGGTAGTGAGAAATGACTCCTGAAATCGCACCAGTTGATATAATTGAAAAATGTGCATTTCAACCAGAACCAAGCAAATGACATGAAAAGTGAGAGATAGATTATTAAGGCTTTGGAGATGCTGGACGGCATCGTTATGGAGAGGTGTCCTCAAGAAACAAGACACTATTTCATGTATTCAAACATACGTGGATCGTCGTGACAGTGGTTTGGCGTTTTACAGAGTCTATTTGTGGTTGAATCTCCCTTTCATGTTGATATACCTCCCAATCAAAAAAAAAAAAAAATTGATACCTTTTCTTTATCACCCTTATACCACACTTCTTTATCGATCTTCACTGCTTTGATTACCATCTTGATTGGCCATATACACACGCACGACATTATGACTACACCGGATCTGCCACAACAATTCAACATATCAAGAGGCTCTACATCGGATGACACAAATGCTTCTGCTGCTGCGGATCCATCTCCCAATGGCACCACCTTCTATTCATTGGATGAGCAAGATGCAAGCTTGAAGAGACAAGACAGACACGAAGATGATGGAGAAGAATCAACTGTAGCTATCAAACAGCAAAAGACATTTCATGACAACGATAATGACAGAACCATGCCTACCACACCTACTACACCCAATCCTGCCTCTAAGCAGTTGTCGCCCAATGCCTCATCCATCAACGATTTCACTGTGATTGAGAACACACCGTTTGAATTGGTAACACCGGACTGGTCAGCAAATAGCAAGGCATGGGCGTTCCTGCAGTCGCAAAACCCCAGATACCCGAATAAGTATCTTGTAAAGAAAGAGTCTGAGGATGCTCAAGAAAGAGCTGGTTATCTACTCGGCAGAAGGAACGACAGTGACATCAAGTAGGTGTTCTCAAATCCTCGCTATGGTAATGACCTATTCATTGACACTCTTGTCTAGGTTCGACAGAAATGAGATTAGCAAAAAGCATTGCCTGATATACATGGTAATTGAGCAGAATGAATCCTAGACCCGAATTTATTAAAATATGTCTGACATGAACATTGTATGTGTAGGAAACAGGTTCGAACGGGAAAGCAAAAGGCATCAGAATCTTCCTCGAAGACTATAGGTAAAAACAAGACGGCACTTGCAAATGGGTTCAATGTTTGGTTCCTGATTTTTCCAAACAGCTTCAATGGCACCTTTGTGAATGGCAATCTTGTCGGTTGCAAAAATCGCGTCATGTTGAGAAATAGGGATGAGATACAATTGTTTAGGCGTAAATGTTACCCTGACACCGATATGCGCAACAAATGTAAGCTGTCTTTTTGCATGATTTTTTGGTACGCGCTTTTCGTTCTGACCTTGCTTTTGTAGTTTACCGCGTTCTATTCCCACCAGTGTTTGAGGCCAATGTGAGTGTGTTGCCGAGATGTGCAGAGTCGCGTGTGTTAACATGAATACGTTAGCTATGCGAACATGAATACGACTTTCAGCAGACATTAGGTCGAGGTAATTTTGCAAGTGTAAAGCGCGCAACTCATCGCGTCACTGGAAAGACAGCTGCCATCAAGGTTCTCAACAAAAATCGCTTTGCTCAAAAACCAAAAATGATCCAGGCCATCATTCAGGAGGTCAGCATCATGATGTCGCTCCGAAAGCATGTAAGTCTGACACGCTCATCTGCTAGGACGAATATGCTTAATAGTCAACGTGATTAGCCCTTGGTTGTGAATATTGACAGAGTCTTTAATGAGCAACATACCATCTACTTGGTCTTGGAATAGTAAGTTGTGTTGCATTCAAAGACGTCGTTATATACTAACGCGCAACCAACAAAGTGTACCTGGCGGTGAACTGTTTGACTTTGTGTCTTCAAGCAAGACTATTGATGAAAACAAGACACGATTCATCTTTTGGCAGTTGTTCACCGGCCTGAAGGTAAGAGATTCTAATCAGTGATCCAGTCGTTGAAGTGCTAACATACAGATATCTCCATAGTATTTGCATGACAACAACATTGCACACAGAGACCTGAAACCAGAGAATGGTGAGTGAGTGTGTGTGGTTGCTTTTGCTTTGAATGCGACGTGTAGCTTAATGTTTATGTCAACTAGTACTTCTTGCTGATAGAGATACATTGCAGATCAAGATTACCGATTTTGGACTCGCCAAAACTGAGCAAAGAGACCAGACGTTTGGCAGCCAATGCGGTACACCCAACTATGGTAAGTTGGCATCAACACACTGCTATGGAATTCGTTTGCTCAACGATCACTCAATGTTTAGTTGCCCCTGAAATTTTGAACTCATCTGACAATCGTGCCTACGACAAAAAGTGTGATTTATGGAGCTTGGGCGTCATGCTTTACATTTGCCTGTGTGGCTATCCTCCTTTTTCCGAAGATAACGCGCCACCTTCCATGAAGGCTCAGATCAAGATGGGAAAATACGACTTTCCTGCTCGCTATTGGGGCCACATCTCTGAACTGGCAAAGAGTCTGATCAAGGAATTACTGACTGTAGATCCCGCTAAGCGTATTACTATTGAGGAAGCTCAAGGTCATCACTGGATGCTTCTCAATCCCACGGACATGCAGGCTCGTAAAGCAAGATTAGGAGAACAGGTGCTAGCTAATATTCGAGATTTGGAGACGACAGAAGACATGACACCCACCCAGATGATGATGACTCAATCGCAATCCCTCGAATACTACTAAACCATATATCAAAGCAACAACAATGAATATGTATGACAAAAAAGTCAGCTTGGATCACCTAAAAATACCATTTTTAGGTTTTTGTTGTTTGTTTTCTCTTTTCTCGATTCATATAAACACATACGAGTTGATTTCTCTTTCTTTTTCTTATATATATATACATATATTTCATCACAGTATAATAAAGCACACATATGATTAACCCATTCAATCAGCATCATGGCATCATCATGTATAACAGTACCAATCACTCAAAGTGCTGCATGTGTATACCAACTCGAATTGGCGTGCCCTTAATATTAACTGCATGGATTGTAGGTAAAAAAGCACAACGCATGATTCCATGATCCGGTTGAAACTAACTCAGTTTTACAGGCAGTGAGCTTGTTCTTTGCTAGCTTTTCATTCATGAAGAAGAATCGTAAGTTGATTAGAAGATGGCAAAAACAGACAGCTCACTCGAAAATAGCCTTCTTTTCGTATTTTAGTGCACCTGCGACCATTGTATTTGGTGTGATCAACGTCCTGTTCGTGCTAGTGCTGCTCTACGGCTATACATTGCATATTCTTTATCGATCTGTGAATAGATATAGACAGTACGCAAAGCTGCTTGCTTGCTTTGTAACAGCCATACTTATCGACATGTTTGTCAATTGTATTTTGTTTGCAGTGAAAAAAGACGAATTCATACATTGGTGTACAACTCGCTCCACAGACGCATTTCAAAGCAGTACAGCCATCGCACTGGATACGCAAAGTGTCTATACACTGCAATTCAACTGCCACAAGCTGCACGATACGGAAGCAAAGCTTTCATTCACGTTTCTTGTGTTCTTTGTATTTGTTTTTGTAAGCTATTTTGTACTTTTGATTGTCCTTTGCTCATACGCTAAAACCTAATGTAGGGGTTCTGGGCTTCTCAAATTGTCAACGATTCAAGAAATTTCGTCATGATTCGTCCTGAAATATCTATACATCCACCAAGAACATCTAAAGCCAACTTGGCGCTACCAACGCATATTGATAATGTCAATTCAGGCTCTGTCATGCTATCGAATCTACCGCCATCGGCAAAGAATAATGATACAAGTATCATCTTGCTTTAGAATGATGGCATGCTATCACCCACATCAGATTAAATCTCCTCCTTTCACACTTCATCCAAATCAATATAAATGAGCTCATCTCCTGCTTGACCTTTTTCTTTTTTCTTCTTCTTTTTATCCACTTGCATAATCAACTCTAGTAAACATGGCAAAGTTCATTCAAAAGACTATCAAGCGAGTAGCCATTATTGGCGGTGGCCCTGGTGGTATTGCTGCTGCCAGAGCATTGCGAGATGAAGGTGCCTTCGATACTGTTACCATTTTCGAGAGAAACAGCCATACAGGCGGCACATGGTAAGAAGAGTGTTTTCTTTCTCCACTATAACCGTTGCTCACATAATAAATATAAGGTACTATTCGCCCGAGAGAAACCCACCTCCACCATTTCCCTCTACAGACGCCTTACAAGTGGATACAACATTGCAATTAGATCAACTACACTCACCCATTTATGCCAACCTTCATACAAACTTGCCTCATTCTGTCATGTGTTTCCAGGATGCGCCTTTTCCCAAAGATACACCCGACTTTCCATCGCATACGCATGTCATGAACTATCTAAGTCAACTAGCAAAAGATGAAAACTTGCTACCCTGGATACGATTCTCGACACTAGTGGAAAAGGCTGTATTTGAAAATGATGTATGGAAGGTTTCGGTAAAGAACAATAAGGAAGTCTATACTGAGGAATTTGACGCTCTTGTGGTTGCCACCGGTCATTATGCAGTTCCTTATGTACCTGACATCCCAGGATTAGATACGCTTGCCCTAAATAAGAAAGTTCAATTACTTCATTCACGGGACTATCGTCGGCCAGAAGAATTTAAGGGAAAGGTGAGTTATTAAGCGTATTCATGCGCGCTGCATAAAATGGTAGATTCTACCGCAGATACTGATGCTATCCATTAGACAATCTTAGTGATAGGCGGCGGGTCTTCCGCCATCGACATTGTACGAGAGACATCCACTGTGGCAACCAAAGTGTATCAATGTATCCGCACTCAGACAGAACTCTCTCGTCAGGCCGTCGAGAGAAACCCTCCCAATGTCCATCAAGTCGCACTCGTAAAGCAATTTAGTAATAACGATGACAATGGCTCCCCTTGCATCGAATTGGAAGACAATACAACACTAGTAGATGTGGATCTCATTGTATTCGGCACAGGCTACCTTTACAGTTTCCCATTTTTGCCCTTTCAGAGGGACAATCTTATCAAAAACGGGCAAAAAGTGCATCACCTTATTCAATACATGTTCTATCAAAGCAATCCTACTCTATGCTTTCTGGGTTTACCGATTCGAGTAGTTCCGTTGCCATTGATGCAGCGTCAGAGTATCGTCATGGCAAGGTACTGGAGTGGAAAAATTCCTATGCTACCTCCCACGTCAGAGGAGTCCAGTAGTGCAGATGACAACGACAATCGCTTACAATTTATTATGGGTGTCGCTAAAGAGTTTGACTATGATGAACGACTAGGTGCTTGGTCAGAGGGCTGGACTGACGCTGACAGAGAGGATTGGCAATCAGACCATCCTGTAACAGGCCGCTTGTCAGAGAAATGGAAGGATCTTCGTAAGAATGCATTGAGCCTGCGCAGAGAGTACTTGGGATATTAGATTACACACAATAAACTATAGATTGCTGGATTTTGGGATAGCATGACATGCTTACTGTACCTCGTTGAACCCACACATACCTTTAAAGCAAGCCCTTCACAACGATATGCAATGTTCGGTACAGCAAATCATTTTATAAGTGCAAAGCACCACACATCAAAGAGCTTTCTTTTTGAATTGTAGTACCTTTCTAATTTTTACATAATCTGGATGTAACACAGTTTGTTACAAATTAATGCATTGTAAACGGTCAAGGTCCACAGGGTTAAAATGGCCAATAACCTGGAAACAAGTCAAAACTTACTGAAACTGAGGTTCAATTGACCATTTGGATCTTGCTATATAATCACAAGCAACATCTTCGTGTCTTTCTTCACTCTCTTTATTCTGTAAAATGAAGACACAATTTGTTGGTGCGTTATTAGCTGTATGGGCAAACATTGCCCTGACGCAGGCTTTCTATGGTCCCAGAGACGATGTCACTGAATTGACGCCTCACAATTTTGGTCCTGCTATTCTGGATACAGATGTAAGTGTTGCAAATGCCAAGTCCTTTAATTCATGCTAATTGTTCAATAGCAACTAGTTGCAGTAGAGTTTTATGCTCCTTGGTGTGGTCATTGCCAACGACTAGCACCAGAGTGGAAGAAGGTAGCCGCCAATCTTAAGGGTCTCGTCAATGTGGGTGCTGTTGATTGTGATGTCGAGACCAACAAAGGCCTTTGTGCCATGTACGAAATCAAAGGATTCCCTACCATTAAGGTATTCAGTCCTGAATTGAAAAAAGATAAGCGCACTGGCCAAATGACCAAGGTGCCTACAGGTAAGTTATCTAGATGTGCCCGTTCGCATATACTCATCATGGCAGAATAGATTATCAAGGACCACGAGATGCCAAGTCGATGGTCGACTATTTCTTGTCGTCTCAGCCATCAAATGTTCAGTTTATAAAGTGGAACGAAAAGGATGTCAAGTCCAAGAAGAGTATCACTTTGGACAACTTTTTACAAACAAAGGTTTGTAAGAACTGCCGATAAAACACATCAGGGAAAGATCTAATAATATTGTAGAACGAGACACTCCCCAAAGCTCTTTTGTTCACCAATAAGCCAACAACTACACCTCTTTATAAAGCGTTGTCTGTCGATTTCAAGGATCGCATGTTGACTGGTGAAGTGAAGCAATCAGAGAGAAACATTGTCAGTGAATACGGTATCGAATCCTTCCCCACACTTTTGATCGTTTCCCCTGAACACGGTACTGTCAAATTTGAAGGTAAACTCAATCGTGAAAACCTCAAGTCGTTCATGGAGAAGTATGCTCTTCCAAGTGATAAAAAGAGCCCTCCACCACCACCGCAAAAAAAGGCAGCTGATTTACCCAAGAAGAAGGTCAAGCAAGGTATGAAAAGTAGCTGTAAGTGCAACATAGGATTGCTCTAACAGTTGCTTCATAGTCATTGCTTACGATACCGACAAAGTATTGGAAGAACAGTGCTTAAAATTGACTGGTAACTCAGTTTGTGTGATTGCCATCACTGGTGATGAGGACAAGCAAGATACCTTGCATACGCTCAACGCCCTCAAAGACAAAGTGTCGCCATCACAACAAAATTTGGAGTTTGAGTATGGCTGGATTCATGCAGATCGGTCCAAGGACATTATTAATACCTTGCAATTATCCGAAGACTATCCCTCCATCTTCATTGTACATCCTAGCAAGCTTCTCTTCAGAAACTATATCGGCTCTTGGAGCGAAGAAAATCTTGTCAAGTGGTTAAATCAAATCGGATCAGGTCGCGTTCAAGCTTGGTCGTATAAAGGTTCCTTAAAATTAAATGAAGCACCTTCTCATCAGGACAATGTAGAAGATACTCACTATGAAGATGTTGAAACCCCTTCAGAGCCTGTTCGCGATGAATTGTAGTTGATCATTGATTCAATAAAGCATTACTTGTTACAGCACTTTGATCATCGCTAATTCGTTCTCAAGGATTTCAAATGTCTATAAAAAGGCTCTATTATGTTTCATCTCTTATACATACCTTGATCTTTCTTTTTTTTTTCGAAAAAAAAAAACTGCCTATTATCCAAAAATAATTAGAGTATTAGGCTAAACACTAATGTTCACCTTAACGCCATTAATGATCAAATGATGCTAAGTCAAAATTTAAAGTCTCATGCAATATTCCCTAAGCTATATAGCATTGATTTTTGCTCGGTATTCTCATAAACTACCCCATAATATAAAGCAAATCAGATCAAAAGTTACACTCCACCCTCGTTCACTGAATTTTGGCCAAGCTATTATCGTTGGACGTTACAGCTGTCTTGGTGAATTTTGGCTAAGTCAAAATCTAAACTTCCATACTGTATTTCCTAAGGTATATAGCAGTAGTTTTAGGGCAGCATTCCCTTATTAGACAACCACATAATATAAAGCCAAGGTCAAAAGTTACACTCCATGTGAAAAAGTTACACTCCATGTGAAAAAGTTACACTCCATATGAAAATCGTAAATCAGCACAGGGATCCAGTGGACACCAGCACAAGCAAGCCTAGGTG
>DF836305.1:51665-70029 GCA_000950595.1 Mucor ambiguus | reverse complement strand
CCACCAAAAAAAAAAAAAAAAATTTTCATCGAAAATCAAACGATTGCGTTTTTCACCATGAAAATGAAAACTTTTGCTATGGCATGTATCAGAATAAAATGTTTCTCTCGGCCCAAAGCAACCCCCGAAATTTTGTCTGTGAGGCCTTCCTATGCAAAATCTCAACATTTTTGACCAAATGCTCATTTCAGATTATCTTCAATTACTTGATAAGTTTTTTTAAAACACTTGTTATCAATAGCACCACTGGGTGCGCCTTAAAAAATACTCCTAAGATGCATTAAGAAGCGAGTTACGATTAGCACTTTTTATATAGTCGAATCCAGCAAAATAGCTAGAGTTGAGTCGAAAGCGTTTGAAAATTAACAAATGAGAATATAATTGCGAGCGGAGAATTAAGCAGGTTTGGCCGCTTGCTGGCAAAATCAATGCCTCCTCCCCTTGTCATGAAGACAATCAATATAAGATGCTTGAGTGCTGCCCTGTTCGATACCTCAGCTCATCTCTCTTTTGTCACATAGTTATGCTTGTATTACATATGTATTTGTTTCATCTTCTAGTTTTATCTTTTATTCATAATCCGTACCACCTACTACAATAATCAAGATCAAGCGATACTCTCTATATGCCATCAAGCCAAGCAGCTCTCTTTGCTGCATATTACTGCAATATAAAGACTACTCCAATACACGACGCCGCATCTACATCTATACAAAACCATGCCATTATGTCATCTCTGCTGTTTCTATCTAATACACTGGGCCCTGTAATACTTGCATCAATGCTGTCTCTTGTCTATAATACAAGCTATCTACTACTATTTTAAAACTAATTTTTACATCATACATTGCGATACATTAAATAGTACACGTGGTTTCTTGTACACATTTACTATTGAATAAACAATAATGCCTTGCCATCAATTTTCACGTACACTATTAAAGCTTGCATTGCCATTGTTGCTTTTTCATTTATGAATTCATAACTGGATCTTGCTGAAAATGATCAAATTGAGAGATAGTATAGAAACTTGCAAATTCAAGTTTTTCGAAATGTGGCATATGCAAATTTATATCAGGCGTATTGAATATCGCATATTATTATTCGCTTGTAAACAGCATGTTACTGTTATGGATTTGACTCTTTAACAATGCTCCATATCTGCGTCGTTGCGATTGATTTATACGATGGCAGTTGTTTAATAATTTTGGATATCATTGTAAATAAACGACGACTGAATACAATGAAACTAGGTTATTTATTGACATAAAAGACGATATACTAAAGAAGAAAAAAAGACTAATACTACTGAATGCTTGAGGAGGATATTACATAGGATGAGGTTTGTTCATATTTGACAGACGATGTGAGAGGCTCGAATTTAGAAGCAATCGTCAGCCTCAAAAGAGCAGTTTCCAAGATATGAAGCGCTTTCTTCGGTATCCTTGACACAACGGAAACCAATAGTAGCACATCTGTCGACGGAAGGAGACATCAGCAAGTATTTACCATGTTGGTCGTTACGATAGGCCTGAGGGAAGTAGTGTTGGCCATTCTTTGCTTGATAGTAAGAACCACCACGGATAATAGCTATTGAGAGTTGCTTTAGTGGTTAATATTGTTGGTCAAATATGTATAGAAAATCACGTTACCTGCTCTGGTATGATCATCACGGTATACATCAGTCCACTGCCATACATTGCCAACGAGATCATAGACACCCATACAAGAGCGGCCAGCAGGAAAAGCATCGACATCAGCAGGAGGATGATCAGGGTACAGTCTTTCACGACCACTGTAGACCTCAGGCACCTTGGATTCATCCCACTCATTACCCCAAGGGTATGTGCGATATTCATGTCCACCTTGAGCAACGTATTGCCATTCCCATTCGTGAGGAAGACGCTTGCCAGCCCATTTAGCATAGGCTCTAGCATCTTCGACAGAGACATGAGTGACAGGCTTGTTGGCACGAGAAGCAGGGTAGCAACCACCACACCAGTGCTTCAAGAAATTGGTAGGATCGGCAGGCTTGTAACCACTTTCATCCAAGAACTTTTTGAACTGGCTTTCTGTCACAGGATAAGCGTCCATGTAAAAGGTCTTGATATGCATGTGCTTTGTGCTGTGGTGTCTTGAGGGTTGGAATTCCCAAGGATACTTGACATCGATACCAGGATAGTCAGCTTTGCCATGAGGATGAGCACTAAGACCCTTGACCTTAAAGTCATAGGATCCACCCTCGATGCGGACCATGCCACACACATTTTCGTTGGTGTACTTGCTGACGACCACTTCATCTAATTCTTGCCACAAGACAGAACTGCAAATGGGGATTTGATACAAGGGGGTTCTGGAGCGATGATGCAATGTCTTGATGAGAGACTCGAAATTCTTGGGCAAAGGAGTTACATCATCAGTAGCAAAGATACAGCCATAGCCATAAGGTTCAATATCAAAGCTAAGTGTAGCAAGACCATCACAGATATCAGTGGGTTGGATTTCAGTGCCATGCCAGACATCGTAGAATTGAATACCAATGTGATAGTTGACGACAATTTGATGGCCAGTGACATTAGCAGGACCACGGTTGACAAAGGTCCAGATGACTTGATCTTTTACTGTGCGACTAGGGAACTTGCTGGAGAACACGGTTTCCCAGCGAACACAGGGACAATGAGGTTCCCATTCAGCAGAGGCAAAAAAGTCGGGACCGAAGCATCGAAGAATGCTGGTGGTTCTGCGCAAGGCTTCAGCATCGCGAGGAGTGAGTTGGTTCCAAGTGCCAAAGATGTTTTCCCACATTTCAATGCCCAGGCCTATAGTATATGTGTTAGTTTGAGGTATCAATGCAGTGTGCTAAGCTACTTACCATTGAAGAAGGAGTGTTGGATCATGGCAGTCTTGTTTCTAGACCATTTATCACAGCTACGAGTCATATGTTGAGGCTCAATGAACTTTCTCAGCGCGACAGTGGGAACACGTCTATTTGCCAAAAGTATAAGTATGCTACATTGAACAGTTGCACCAGAGATGCACTTACGTGTTGGTGTCAAATTTAGCTATGGTTATCAATAAAAAATGCAAGTTAGCATACGTACTGTGTCTCTATATGCTGAAAATACCTACCCATATCCATGGTATTCCATTGCATAATCTAAAATTAAAATTAAGGTTGTTACTCAATTGGTTTCTCGCTACATAAATTAGACAATGCCTTACAATGGTATCGTCCAATTCGGGACCATCTCCGAGCTTGTTCTCACTGCTAGCTTGAGATTGGAAAGCCAAAGGATGTCCGATAGCGAGAGAGTTCATCCAGTAATCCTGGCTGAAATAAGCGACTTCAGCGGACATGCCATCAATATTGTATTCCTCTACAGAACATGTAAGTATACGGTCCAGCACACTGCAACAAATGACAATGGCTTACTGAATAATCTAGGCAAAATGTAGCTCCAAGAAGCTCTGGGATCACGCTAAAGTAACAAGGCAGAATAGGTGAATAACAGGCCTCGATACACACATATAAAGCAACTTACTGTTCCGTTGTCCCACCCAATGACAGGGAACAAAACCTTAATCTTTCTGGCATGAAATTCATCTACCAGAGAACGAATACCAAGCGTGCCACCAGGAAGACATCTGTAGTAGTCTTCAGAGTTACGACTATCGCAGCCAAGATTGGGGAAACTGGGCCAAATCTAGTCGGCAAAATACAAATAAATATGCAAGATCTTTTGCTTGTATGTTTATACACATCAACAATAGCCACTTACGACG
Source organism: Mucor ambiguus (assembly GCA_000950595.1). Lineage (NCBI taxonomy): Eukaryota > Fungi > Mucoromycota > Mucoromycetes > Mucorales > Mucoraceae > Mucor > Mucor ambiguus. The sequence continues at coordinate 66,246 of DF836305.1, read as the reverse complement.
ATGGAATCGATGGTACCAAAACGTTCGGTTACATCTAGCGTGTTGTGTAAATAAAATGGCTTACAGCGTGCACACACATGGAATACAAACCTTGCACGTATTTGTCCACAGTATATTTGTTGGTTTTGGGATCAAACAAGAACAAATCATTTGCCATGACATGTGGCTGGACATAGCTGGTCTGCACCCATTCAAGTTCAGGTACTTCATGGCCAGAAGTGATGTTTGCTTCCTTTTTGTTTTGCTGCTCAAGACGATGCTTTCTCAAACGAGCATTCCAATCCAAATAGTCTCTAGGAGAAGCAGGACCTTCGACCTGGTGAGGTCTGAATTTGAGGTCGAAATCATCAGCAAAGGCCTTGACAAGCATTGTAATGTGTTTTAAGTAAAGAAAAGAAATTAAGCAAGAAGAGAGAGAAAAAAGACATGAGCAGACAACGCCTTTTATACTCTGACAAAGACCATCAAGATATGTAGTCAAGAAGAACCTATTGGCGCCGATGTTGTGTATATACATTCATGTTGTATTTGCCTAATGCAGCTGATTCCGAGCAACAAAATTAAAGTTTTGCTGTTTGCAAAGCCCTGGATGTCTATGAAAACGAGAAACGTGCCTATTTTACTTATAAATGAGTATCACCGGCTTATTATACACCACTTTCTATACACATCGGCTGTGCGACGAAAGGCTTTTTTGATGTCTGTTCTTCAAATGTCGTCCAACTTGGGGGGTCTTGTGTTCTGCTTTTTTCCCTCGCCCTCTCCACGCCGCCGCCTTTGCTTTCTTTGTTTTTTTTTGCTGTACAAACTTTCATGTCACATACCTTCATTATTCTGGATGGACATCCTCATGCATTCAATCCAACCACGAGAGTACAGCAACAGCAGCTAGTAGATCCAACACGTAAACGAGCAGGGAGAAAACAAGCAAATAAACACGTAGATTGCTTACATGATCATGCTAGACCAAATACCTCTTTTCCCGTTATGGGCAAGCATGGTGCAGAGCACCATAGAGTTTTGTCGCATTGTGTGGGATATTCAGTACACTCGGCCGTACCTGGTACGTGTACTTGAGAACCTAGACGACCACGGTCTGATCCAAACTGACAAAATAGAGTCATCTAGGTCAATGTCCTGGTAGCCGGAGCAGCTCCCATTTTGGTAAATGATGCCACAAGACAGAGCATACAAGCCTTGGAGCAACAGTTTCCACATGCTCAACCTCGACAGACTTGCACACATGATAGACTACAGCCAAGCATCGAGGCTGCAATCAACACCTTTCTGAAACATGACAACCACAGCACTTTATTGAAGCGCTGTCGCATTGTCCTTGTTACCATTGCAAAGCAGCCTACCGAGAAAGCCTTTGAGTAAATGATGCATGCCGTTATTTTTTGCTGCTGACTGACGCTGTTGGTAGGTTTTACAACAATCCGAATGATCCGGTGCGCGACTTAAGAGCCATGGTCTATCAAGCAGTAGCCAATGTGGATCCCAGTCTTGACCATGTTCAAGTAGACGTACTAAGGTTGCTGCCTTGCGTTGCTTCAACAGATTACAGCATCCCAGCCAAAATCCCGTCAACGCAGCTATCTTCTCAAATCGCCATGTCTGTTTACAACATTCCAAACGGACAAGACGACCTAAAACATGCAATGCGTCACTTGGCCCAACTGTATTACAACATCAACGTATTGCATATATCCAACATCCCCATGAAGGTGTGTATGTGTATTGGATGTTTCGCCAAGATACTTACCTGGCATAATTGCCATAGTCTTCAGAACAGGCACAGTCAACACACACAGTAACCTTGTATTACCAAGCAAACGGATATCATTTGATCAACCAGCAAGAGCCTCTCAGGAATTTACTTTTGCATGATCCAGCATATCTGAAATACAGAGAAATCAAATTAATCTACTCCAAACGAAGCAAGAAGGCACTGGCAGGCAAGTGATGTTTATTGTTTGCAGTTTCACAGGTATACTTACGAACAAACAGAGTCTGAATGGTGTACATGTATGCATAGTATATCGCCTCTTAAAGCAAGTATATGCGCCTACTCTCGCTCATTCCATTGCAGCTACTCACTCATGCTTTCTTAGTTTCATGATATGGCAACAGAAGTTTATTTAGACATGACATCCAAAGGTACAGTTTCCACTACTCCAATGAAAGCCCTTGGGAAATTCAACCAATAATTCCATTCAGGTAGCATCTCCTATCTAGTGGCACCCGAGAAAAGCCATACAAAGACATGGACGCATATTCTGATGGCCCAGCAAGGTAATTTTGAAACATTACACAAACGGCCATTGTAAGCTCACGATAAACAGGTGTCATTTCTCTACACTGTCTCAATAGCCATCTTCAGCAGCAGTTTGTCCAGGCAGAAAACAATACCATGCAACTGGCCAACATCAAAGTAGAAGGCTTTATCAACCCTGCTTCTCTGTATACGGCAACTGGCAATATACCTAAAACAACCGAGCTGCTCGACACGCTGATTCGACCCAACGTATACGAGAATGTCAAGGACTATCTCGAAGCCTCTGTCCGAAACCACCTCTGCAAATCGGTCACCTTTGATGCCTCCCGCTTCTCACATCACCTGCCTATAATGCATTCCGCCGCCAAAGAGAAGGGATTGTGTACATCACGTTCTATTGAGAAAGCAACTCGCTGGCGCACTTGCTTCCGTGATTGCGAGGGCACAGATCGTTTTCCCATACGCCATGATAACCAAAGGTCGATTCAAGATTTAGCCATCGATGTGCTGAATGGTATTCCCGTCAGCTCCGGTTTTGGCGTCGCTTTTGGGCTGATACACGATCTATTCGAGCAACTGCAAGATGTCATGCTCAAAGACGTTATCTATGCCAAAGAGATGAAATCAACTCAGGATCTAATTGCCATGATCGCTACCGAGTTGGTCAAGGGCATGGAAGGATCTGGTCAGAAGCTGTTTATCAAAGGACTCAGCAAAGACGACGCAAAGCTCATGTCGAAAAAGTTGTTAATAGCGCTTTGCTTGGTCGGGAAAAGATTCTCCAAAGACAGTGCTAACCATCAACAGGTAAGCCCCTCAATACCTTGGAGCCTGATGTGCTATTGACACTTGTACAAGTTGTGCAGCTACATCCATGCTGCCATTGAAGAAAAGACATCATCTTATTTTCAAGACAACAGCAATGCACCGATGCAGGTCAAGCCAGATGAAACTGCAACGACAACAGCTTTGGATACTGCATGGGGTCAGGTGAATCGATATGAAAATATGTCTCTCAGAGAGCGAGAAGATGCTGCACACGGCTATCTGCCAGAGTTCAAATCAGAGAAGCAACCATCCACATCAGCTAATGCTGGTCCAAGACACAATCCCAACTTCAAGTCTCGTCGAGGGGGAAACACTGCCTCAAATGCGAATAGCAGCAGCAGCAATACAACACCTTCCTCCTCGTCCCACCACTACAACAGCAATCAAAAGAGACCCACGTTTCCAGATCCGTCCAACGCCAAGCCTTATCTCACTTACATTGCTCCCACACTGGAAGAAAAGGCGCAAGAAGAAGAGCAAGAAGAGAAGAGCCTGGGTAACCCAGGCAGCTTGTTGTGGCTGTATTGGATGAATGATAAAATCAAAAAACGCGGCAATCAAGATGAAGGTGATTTGAGTCTAGGAACTGAGCTGGTCTACAAAGACCATCAATGGAAGCGTGTCAAAAAGGAGTTTTTGGGTCGTTTAGCGCAACCGGGAGAGAAGGGCGAGACAATCTAAGTGAAGTATGGTGCCAGCGTGCATCATTTTACGTAAAATAAACCTGTCTATTATTTAAACATCACGACGAAATTGGCAGTATAAGCATTGTACACACATGTGTTGGGGGATGCCAATGTTCAAATTTGATGTGTAATCATCTCCTGGATCTGATATCCTTTAATAAAAGTTCATACTACTGCATCTATATTATACAGTGCACCCTCCTGCTAATGCCATTCTGACTAATGTAACCAAGTGCGGTAAAATGCGCCCAACCATAATAGAGCGGCCGCTTCAGAGTGTGCTACCAAGCATGACCATCAACGACGACTGAATACACTACTGTGACAGTACAATATGGCCAGGACAGGCTCTCAAAAAAGTATAAATAAGGGTCCAAAATTTGCAATCTGATGCACTTCATACTTACCTGGGTCGTGCATCGGGTATCAAGAATCCCTGATGTACAGCGAGGCCGATTGTCATTGCACTGCGACGATTAGCCTTGCTGCGAACATCTTCGGATGTCTCGAGATCATAATTTTTGTTTGGGGGGAATAAGTGGTTCGCCGCGTGTTCCCCTGAAACTCACTGTCAAAATTTGAATGAAAAAGTTGCTCATACAGCTGATGGCTAGGCGCGTCTGACTTGCCTTGACCGGTGCTTTTGTTATCAGTTTAGTATACTATCAGCAGCATTTAGTCGCGTCTCAAGGCATAGGTAAAGGAACGATGTGACTTGATGCCAACATCAGAACCTATACAACATGAAAGGGATGCTCTCATGGACATCAAGCATCTCAACTTACGCGCCGCTTTTGTCTTGTACTCACTGCCTATTAGTTTTTTCAGGGCTCCTTGAATGATGACTAACACATAGGATTGACGTGAACTGCGTGACATTTTCAAAGGAGCATCAAATGACTCATTGCGACTCGTCTCTACATGACTGTCCTGATAAATAAAGCATCTTATTCCATTTTTGATCTTTGCCTCTATTGCAAACACACACACACAAGACAACAACATGAACTATCAAGACGGCTCTCCAGTTCAATTTGGCGATATTGTCACCATTGGCTCCATCAAGGACGGCAGACTCATCACTGTGGAACAAGATGGTGAGACATTGGTCTTGCATGAATTCATTGCTCCAGAGAAACATGCCCTCTTGGTCTGTGGAAACAATAACACCAAACCAGGACAGTTCTACTTGACATTCAAATACAACTGCGGATTCTTGTATTGCGACCATGATCGAGGCGTTTTCAAGAGTGGTGTGCCTTGGTTTGAGAGAACTGCTTTTGATGTAGAAAAGTTAAAAAGCGCAGTATTTGGTGGCGATGGATCGTTGAAGGAAGGGATTATAGTTACCAAAATAGCAGATGCCGAGAAGCATTAAATAAAGAATCAAGTATGGAGATATGTACTCATACACACACACACACACTTGAGAGAGAGAGAGCAAAGCAGACCCATTTGATTTGTGTGATTTTCTTACATTGGATTACTAATGCAGTGCAGAGTCAAATCCAATAATACTTGCTGGGTGGTTTCTGATGTCTCGAGGCATATGACATGTATTTGATCAACGAGAATGAGCATTACTTGTTTAAGACAAACTCTGTTTACTTGTATGTTAAGATCTGACTTAAATGAGCGACTCTGTAGATCTCTAGAATGACTAGTAACGGCTAAACTTAGCTTCCAGATGCCCAAGTGTGTACCTGAATTCATTCACTGAGTTCTATTTCGTATGTCACCATCATCAGCGTCATTCAGCAACAACAGCAAGAATGATAGAAAGGGTAGTAACCAGATGTAGTCTTCAACATCTTTACGTAAATGCGACCAGCCACAGACAGCACTGCAAATGAATGTTTACCAAGAGAGCTACATGTTACAAAATACGTCACATTACCTTGATTTGAGCATGCCATTTTGGCCTTTCCTTTTTCTTTTCATTGTCCTTTCTTTTTATCCCTTCTTTCTTTTGCTCTTTTCCAGAAACTGTTGTACTTTGTCTGATTAGCATCTGAATTGGTATTCCGCGTTACATCCCTTTTGGTTTGGGTTCTATCTATTGAAACGTTTACGGAGGGGGAGCAAGCTTCTTTCTTTCTTTCTTTCTTTTCTTTACACAATATACACTTTTTTTTTTGGGTAATAAAGAGATGCGCACTTGTACACTTGACATGACACTCATCCCGCCTCTCAGCTTGATTTTATAGACACAGCACTCACATGAGCGGAAATATTAAAGTTGTCGTGCGGTGTCGACCCCTGAACGCTAGAGGTAAGCTCTTGTCTATCTTTGATTACACTGCCACTCATGCAAAGAGCACACAGAGAAGGCAAGAGGTGCGGCATGTCTGATTCGCATGGATGGAAATCAGACCATCATCACAAACAACAAAGCGCCCAGCACCAATGCCATCCATCAGAAGAAGAAGCACCCGACAAAAGACGAAGACGACAATGTCAAGGCATTCACGTTTGATAGATCGTACTGGTCTGCAGATAAGAACGATGATCAGTACGCAGACCAGGAGCTAGTGTACAACGACCTTGGAAGGGAGCTGCTGGATCATGCATTTGATGGATATAATTGCTGTATTTTTGCATGTAACGTAATGCCACACACATGGATGACTGAACAGCGCACTAAACGATTGCATATATAGATGGACAGACTGGATCAGGCAAATCATATTCCATGGTAAGTCTCGGCATGGCTATCACAGGAGTGTGTTCCCCAACTCACTGTGTACGTACGTTTTCTAGATGGGTTATGGTGAAGACAAAGGCATTATCCCTCGCACATGCTCCGAACTGTTTGAGCGCATTGCAGATCTCACCAGCGACGTTCTCAAATTTCAAGTCGAAGTATCCTATATTGAGATCTACAACGAAAAAGTACGCGATCTCTTGAATCCGGGCAACAAGGGCAACTTGAAGGTGCGAGAACACCCTACGATTGGGCCGTATGTAGAAGACCTCTCTCGCCTCGTTGTGAACTCGTTTGAAGACATTGATCATTTGATGACTGAAGGCAACAAGGCAAGCATGAGTGAAATTAGGTTAACAACCGACGCACTGTACTAAATGTAAACAAATGGATGTCATCTATTCTAGGCTAGAACAGTAGCGGCTACCAACATGAATGAAACATCATCTCGCTCGCATGCAGTCTTCACCTTGTTTCTCACATCCAATCGATATGAGCAAGTCGCTAACCTAAACACGGAAAAAGCAGCCCGCATCAGTCTGGTCGATTTAGCAGGCAGCGAAAGAGCAAATAGCACAGGGGCCACAGGGGCCAGATTAAAAGAGGGCGCCAACATCAACAAGTCCCTGACCACGCTTGGAAAAGTCATTGCGGCTTTGGCAGAGCAATCATCGCAGCCCAGCCACAAGAAATCATCGTCAGCCCATATTCCTTATCGTGATTCCGTATTGACATGGCTGCTCAAGGACTCGTTGGGTGGTAACTCAAAGACGGCCATGATAGCAGCCATCTCACCTGCTGACTACGACGAAACGCTCAGCACGCTACGGTATGCAGATCAAGCGAAACGCATCAAGAACAAGGCGATTGTCAACGAAGATCCCAATGCTCGACTGATACGAGAGCTGAAAGAGGAACTGCAGGCACTGCGTGATACACTGATGATTTATGCGCCTGAGGAAGTCGAGAAGATTACACTACAAAAAAAGTCGTCGGGTAGAGGAAGTCGAGCCTCATCTCGTGCAACAAGAGCCACAACGGCCTCTCCCATGTTGCTCATTTCGCCTGAATCCCCGCTAGCCAAACAGAGAGGAAACAGCTTGCTGACCAAGGAGCAAGTGATCGATCAATTGCAATCGTCTGAAAAGCTATTGTCACAAGTCAATCAAACATGGGAAGAAAAGATGAGTGCCACTGAAGCCATTCACAGAGAGCGTGAGAAGGCGCTGGAGAACCTAGGTGTCATTGTAGAGAAAAACAACATTGGCGTATATGCACCCAAATCCATTCATTTGATCAATCTCAACGAAGACCCACTCATGACAGAATGTTTAATGTATCAGATCAAGCCAGGCATCACTCGTGTCGGTAGACTGGGAAGTGCTGTGCCAGCTGACATTCGTCTCAGTGGCAGCGAGATTCTCGACGAGCACTGCTATTTCGAAAATGTCTCTGTACCACCAGCAGCAGCAATAGAAGATACACCTTTACAACAGCAGCAAGGTGATGCTGGAGATGATGAAGAAGAAAGCATGGCTAGTAACATTGTCACTATTCATCCCGGCAAAGAATCCGTGACACTGGTCAACGGTATGCGTATTCTGCAGCCCAAAGTACTCCACAGTGGTTATCGCATCATTTTCGGCTCTGGATTGCATCATTTGTTCCGCTTCAACAATCCCGACGAAGTGCGACGAGAGCGAGAACACATGCAACAGTTTGGCATGTCACCCAAAATCAACACGGGCATCTTTCCCATGATGGAGAGGGGTGATAGTGCTCTAGGCCACACATTGTCTCCAGCCAGCACCACGACCACCATGACAGACATGACAGCATTTAGTGCGAGCCAGCATCATCCACCCACCGACATTGTGGACTGGAACTTTGCCCACAGTGAAGCACTTCGCAAGTTTGGCGGTCCAAGAAGCGCCGACTTGACCATTATGACGGACGAGGATCTCAAACAGTTATCTGACGGTATTACCAAAGTGCGCGAATTTCGAAACAGAAAACGAATATCATCAGACAGCCATAACTTGCTGTTTGAGGATCCAGATTCGGTCATCACAACCACAACTGTTTCACCTCGTACTTCCATCAGCTCGTCTAGCAACAAGCGGTTTAGCGCCATTTCGTCTGTGCCTACTATTTTTACCGAGCAAGAGGAGGCGGAGGAAGTGAACGACCATGACCAATACGACACTGCTGCCAAGGGGCTTTTATCCAGTGCCGCCATGTCCAAGGAGGAAAAGGACCAACTGATTCGCATCGCTACAGAAGAAATGCAGCAGCAGTTGGAGCTTCAAAAGCAGGAATACGAGGAGAAGCTTAAACTGGTCGAGTCCTCCAATATGAAGGCAGACGAGCTGAATCGCGAACGAGATGAGCTGGCCGCCAAATACACTCAAGTTAAACAGGACATGGAAAAGGTGCTTGAACAACAGAAACTGGCCTACGAATCAAAAATCAAGCGTATCTCTGCTCACTTGCCTCCTGGCACAGCACTCAGTTCAGACAATCTCCTGGTGGGATACACTGCCAAGAATGCTGCCGAAAGTCTGATGCGCATGGCAATTGAAAAGTGGCGTCAATTACGCTACGTAAAGATGGCTGAAGACTGTCTTATTTATGCAGTGGTGCTCAAGGAAGCCAACATCATGGCCAAAGAACTAGGCAAAAATGTTGTTTACCAGTTCATCGTGGTCCATGATGACATTTCATCCAACCCTCTGTCATTTTGGGAGTCTACTTCTGCGCTGCAGCCCTTCATGCGTGAGCCTGACACACACTTGATCAAGGAAGCCAAACCCTGTTTGGCCGTGCAAGTGATTGACCATGTTCATCGTGCTACTTATATATGGTCTATTGCCAAGGTGAAGCATCGACTAAGACGCATGCGTCGACTGTATGACTATACAGACAGACCTCTGTTTACAGGCCAGCACTTTAATAGAGAAGATCCCTTTTATGAAACACCATGTCCCCGCTTTTCCCTGATAGGTTTAGCACGTGTCCCCCTGAGGAACTTGACGCTGCAGCTGCACGCTGATAACTATGTGGACATTTACTGCAGAAATACCGGCAAAATCATGGGCCAAATTCGCGTGTTGATTACACCCATCGCTCGATCTGTCTCCAGAAAGCATCAGCATCAAACCGGCGGCGGTGGCGGCCAAGGTCCAGCACAGCGACCCAGTCTCTTTTACCGCAAAAGATCCTCCTCCAGCAACGTGCTACAAGATCAAAAACAAGTGCTGGGCGAAAAGTACCTACTTCATATTGGACAGCAGCAAGTCTTTGAAATACGTATTCAGCAGTTAAGGGGCGTCAGTGAAAGTGACTTTACGCAAGTGCATGCCCAGTTCAGACTGTCTTCTTTTGGCAATGTGGAGCGCTACTCTACGGCTGACAAGATATACCAAACAGATCCCATCAGCAACTTTGGAACTGACACTGTGCAGTTTAACCAATGCCAGACGCTCTCTGTCAATATCACCGAGAACATGATGGATGTCATCTTGAACCAAGGGCTGACCATTGAAGTCTACGGCCAAGCGCAGGAGAACTATCTGTTTGGATTGGTAGAACATGTAAGTAATGCGAGCAGCGTGAATAGTCGAAACGGGTCGCCCACCACACCGACATCTGAACAATCTGAATTATTTGCAAAGGCGGTGGCATCAGAAGTTGGTAGTAGCGGAAATGTGCCTGCCAGCAGACGATTCTCTATCGACAGACGATTCTCGGTGGAACAAAGCACCTACGACGGCATTCTAATGGAAGAAAAACACGACGTACTGGCATGGATCCAGATTTGCGAGCTGAATGATGACGGTGAATATGCGCCTGTCAAAGTATTACACACTGAAGTCAACGACCACCAACATCACAATCATCATGTCAAGCACCACCAAGATGTGTTCTGTCTTCGTCAAGGTCTACAGCGACGCATTGCTCTGACACTCTCTCATGATTCTGGCAGGCAGTTTGAATGGCTCAGCATTAAGCAGGCAAAGATTGGCAATGTGCGCTTGATCGACAACAAGGGACGTCAGACAGATTCACCCCCACATCCTCCAGTCGAGATTCACTTGTTTCCGGATCAACAAGAAACGACATTTGAACGAAACGGCAAATCACGCATGATAGCACAAGGGCCGTGGGACAGTTCGCTTCACGATTCACTCTTCTTGAACCGAGTTACATCTTCTGGCCAGCGTGTGCGATTGACGCTCTCATGGCAAATTGAATGCGATAAATGCGTGGCTCCACTTAGCTTTGAAATGGACATTTCAGTGCAGATTCAAGCAAGAGACGCCGTCATCAGCACATCGGCCTCGTCCTCCTCCATGTTTAGGCAATTCCTACTGGGTGGTGGAGACTCGGACGCCAATGGGCGTGTCAGCAAGACTGTATACAAGACAAGCGGCCTCTTTATCGTGCAGCTCAAACCACCTATGACTCGACAGGTTCGGGAGCTATGGCGTCTCAATACGGCCAACAAGTATGTGCGTGGGGAAGAATTTATCGGCTCTTGGAAGCCACGTGGTGTCTCCCTTATTACTGACTATCGAGCTGCACGACAACGTATGCTGCATCAAGAAAGTGTAGCTGCATTTAGACATTCCTTGGTATTGGCAGGACACCCACAAACCAAGGTCATTCAACGCAGCCAATCCGACCATGCACTGACACTTCAATGCCATACCAGCAGCCATATGACAGACGCACCAAACACATCTGACAGCACTAGCAATGACAAGCAAAAGACAGAACCCGAAGCATTGACCAGGAAGGTGATTGAATTGTGGCAGACTCAATTTGGAACACAAGAAGAGGTACTGTATATATTGATGCTATATGAAATGTATGACAAGACATTGATTTTTTTTTTATAATTATAGATTGCATTCAGTCAAGATCCACCGAAAATTACCTCATTGACAAGCTCATCCAGTACAAATAGCATCAGCAGTGTCAAATCCCTGAGCAAAAAGTACTCAAAAATCAAATTGACATCTGATATTCAGCAATTGCATCCAAGGTACGTGTGTATTCTCGAATAATGGCTTCATTCATCTCATTATTCTCGGACTGCTGCAGTGACACAATCACCAAGAAAGGCTTTCTGTTACACCCAGAAAACGTGGATGATGTATGGTTGAAGCACTGGTTTGTCCTTCGACGGTAAAACGCTTTATTGATTTTTAATCCACAACATGATTTTTTCTAATTCGCTTTGATGCATCAACAGACCATTTATCATTATTTATCAAGATCAAACTGAAATAGAAGAAATTGGCGTATTCAACCTTTCATCTGCTCGAGTCGATTACAAATCAGATTTGGAAGACATGCTGCAGGTACGTTATTTTGAAACCCACAATGATGGTGGTTTTTTTCATATTAAATTGGGTTTTAATCATGTGTAAAAATAGAGAAAATACACATTTGCCATTTACACACACAACAATGCTTATTTGCTTCAAGCAAATGATTTCCAAGACATGAAAGATTGGATATCCAAGATTGATCAATTTTATCCTGTAAAGAAGCTCGAAAACCTGTCCTAAGTTTTGTATATACATACATACATACATACATACATATATATATATAGTTATCATACCTCGTAAGGAGAGCTTTTTCTTTTTCGTATGATATTGGAAATACTCCTATACCGTGCTCAATAAAAAAAGACATCTCACCTAATAGCAAATTACCTTTTGTTGCCAATCGTACACGTGAAGTTTGTTTCCGAGTGTGTAAATTTAACGAAAGTTCTATATTTTGGCATTGACTATTACCTTTTCCCTCTTTTCTCTTTCTTCCTCTTCACGTTTGCCCTTTCTTTCTCATAAAATAAACGCATACAGTTTACAATAAATCAAAAATGACAAATTACCAATCCACTACTCAAGTCCATGGTTGGTTAATGGATGTCCCTGGCTATCGGGAAAATTATCGAAATCAAAGAGAAATTATGATTCATGATGATTCAAAACAATTTGTGTGAGTATTAATGTCGATTTCATGCTTTTGGTCGGGAAAAGGGTCAGGGTTTAATTAAAATGTGAAAAGGGGTGTATGTGTGTGCAAACCATGATAAAGGAGTGTAAGGAGAGAGATTAAGGGTTTCTGATACACATTCATCTATACTAGTAACCCATCTAGAAAGGAAAGACCTTCATCATTAGCGTCCATCAGCTCTGAAGACAGTGTCAACCTGGATGAACTGATTAATGCGAACTTTACAACGGACATGGATGATGAAACCGATTTGTCGGCATTAGCATCATTAGAATTGGATGATTCCAATGAAGATTTCTGGAAAGTGGATAATGTAAGCATGGTTGTCATAGCAACGCCAATAAATAATTCATCATTTCGTATAGGTATTCAATCATTATATCACAACCCAATTGGCTACGACAGACAAATCGAGATTGAAGATCAACAACAGTAATAGATCAAAGTATGAAAGCGAAGAGGAGCTTGACTCTAAAAATACAAGCGCAGAAGATCTGCATGATGTTTCTCTCTATAACCATGTAATGTATACACACTCTTTGACATGCTAAACAAGACCGCTAAACTTCCATTCAGACAACCGAGCATAGATTTTTGGATAAATTGGATTTGAATTCTCCTGCAGATTTTGGTAGGCATGATATAGCCCAACTCATTTGTGCATGTGTATACTCATTTATTACATAAGATATTAAATTCTCAAACATGCATTTATCATCTCCTCCTCACCAACACAGATCAGATAGATCAGGAAGCTTCAGCAGTGACAACAGCTCCAACTCACAGTCAACAATAACAATTACAACTCGGAATACCCTACGTCAAAATGTATATCCTAGCGCATCTACATCCACATCATCCATGAGTAGCCATTCGACTGCCAAAACAAGCCATTCGTCCTTTTTATCCCGACCTTTGATTACAAAATCTGAATCCAACCAAACCAGCAATCGTTTGCCTTGCTCCAGAAAGCCATCACTGGTCTCCAGCATATCAGAAAACACAACTGTAGAAGCAAGGCCAACGGTATCATCTACTACTCGCCTCCCCTCTCGATCTGCATCACAAATTGGGTTGACCAGACGTGCTACACATATTCCAGCACCTTCCTCTTCGAAAGCAACTCTATCGCCTATAGCATCGACAAAACCATCTCCCGCTCCGCAACGTACTAAATCAACAGCATCTATCGCTCGCAAGCCAAGCAGTACTAGTTTAAACAGATCTGCAAGCCGTATAGGACAGCCCAGTACAAGAGCAAGTCATATTCCCTCACCTGCTACAACAAAAAGGAGTACAACATCACTTGGTATCTCCTCCATTTTCTCTTCGTCTGCATCTTCTACACAGCAGCAAAAACAATCTAATACACAGCAGCAACAAAAGTACCATCCACAGTCTCCAGGCAAGGATTATTCAAGACCTAAAACCTCCATGGGTACATTAAAACCATCATCATCGCCTTCAAATGTGCGGTCTGGGTTACGCACACCTTCTCTGATGAGAGCCCCTAGTTCATCTAAATCAAGTAGTTTAAAAATGTCTAGTTCACGAAGCTTGTATAAATGATAAACCATCTTGTTGTGTTGATCAATATCCTTAAAAGCAAACACGTCGATTTGTACATTTTAAATAAAAGAAATTTTGGCATACTATAATGGCAATGCTAGTGGATAGTTGCTAATATGGTTTATTTGTAATTACAGCCTGAAAAACTATATGCCGTCTATCTTCAAAATTGACCAAGACAGTTGTAACGTCCGACGATAATGACTTGGCCAAAATTCAGTGAATTAGTATAGAGTGTAACTTCTGACTTTGGCTTTTATTATGGGTGATATATGATTTCCAAACCTGGTGTTCAAATAAAAGAAACACAGACTTCAAGCGCAGATCACATCATAGTATAAAGTTTGACATGAAACTGGATTCAATTGTTATTACCAATTCAGTTATAGCATGTTCAGGACAATAGATTAGATCTATGAAGGCTCCTATCATCACTGATCTATCAGAATTACAATAACAACCGCATTTGGAAGTGGTTTGACA
>DF836305.1:9955-38447 GCA_000950595.1 Mucor ambiguus | reverse complement strand
ACGTCAATGTCTTACGGCATACGATATATCTAATGAAAGGCACTTACTGTTTCGACATGTCGGATCTCTATGAATCTACGATCAAATGCCAATAGATAGGGGTAATCGTACGCCACAGCGTGTGGATGGCCTTCCCATTCAATCCTAAACCGGCATGTCATCAGCATTGCCTTCCATCACTCATGTACAAGCACATACCTTTTGAATTTTTTTACGTAATCACCATGTGTAGTGATCAGGAATGCAAATTGATCATAGCACATCAAGAAGCTATCTTTGCATTTGAACATGTTGAGAGGCTTGGCATCTGAAGTAGCAACGAAACTAAAATCACGGTGCCCCAAATCTGGTAGATTTGGCTTGACTTCGCTCAGATGGTCTAGATCAATGACTTCAAAACCACGACTACATGCCACAAGAACCTTGGATTTCAGAAAGTGAACCGCCACAGATATTGTCCCGATGTAAAACTCCTGTTTGATTGTTGGAAGAGAAAAATACATTACTATCTAGATGGATACCAAATGACAGTGTATGCTTACTTTGTATATCTTGAACCACGGTGGAGGAGGTTTGCCCATGAACGAAGACTTTTTCGTCGCCAAATATTTAGCATTTCTAGAATCATTCAGATCCCCACAAATTGGCTCGAAGGCTTTGAAATGGCTGTCGGGCCCCTTTCTCTTCATGGCCACTACCAGTGTTCTTCCATTGCATGTCCCCGAGTTGAAAAAGGAGACATGATTTGTCAATGCGCGAAAACTGACAGTGCTTTTGGTGGATGATGGGGGAATGTAGGATGGCGATGCGGGGTCCAGCTGCACCAGAGGGTATGCTGTCAGCACCTTGTCTATGATACATGGAAACATCAGTCAAAACAACATACGGATATACACCCACACATAGACAGTTACCAGCCAATACCAAGAGTATATTCTGTGATTCTAGTATACCGATCTGTGCCACATCATTTACCATCAAGACTCTTGTCAAGCCATTTGTATCACCTTCCTTTCCCATCCAAATGCCCTGTTGCGTGCCAAGAACGACCATCTTTGCTCCCTTACTTCCGACTATACACGGTATAGTAATTAGCACAATAATGCTCTCTATCCATGATTGAGATACATACCAAAAGGTGCTATGCATGTTACCTTGCCATAGTTATTCACGCTGCCTGACACTGCAAACTTAGTATCGCTGATCGTAGACACTTTGAATGCATTGTCTGGTTCTTGTTTGATGGCCAGATCAGCTTGAGCTCTGATAATCTTTTGTCTCCAAATTAGTCTTGAGCTTGGCGTCTCTGTATACAGAATGTATTCGCCACCATGTCTACCTAGATGTCGAATATTGAGTGAAGATTGGTTGATGTATTGCGAGTTGAGTGTCAATGCTGCCGTTGCTGACTCTTCAGATATGGGCGTAGATGCTGGTGTCAATGGCGAAGAAGCCGTGGTGGGTATCATGGAGGACATACTAGCACTAGTTCCTTTGGTGGTGCTGTTTGATCGAAATGTGCTAAATATAAAGTTCTCAGCAACATCGTTGACTACCAACAGATTCAACGGTATTGGGTTTTTGGAAACAACATAGTGCTCTACCGTGGTAGGTCCATTTTTTTTCGGCTTGGTCATAAGGAGCAAATGATCAAACAAAAACACATGCAAATCAATTGACTCGACTGCCAGATGGGAGCGACGTTTCAGAGGACCCTCATAGATTAGCTGACGTTCAGGGTTTAGCAGTTCCAAGTTGTATGGCGTGTGATTTGGCTTGAACAGAATCTTGTCATTGACTTCTCTGATGCGCAACACCTTTTTGGCCTCCACTGTCAAGCCGTCCACAGTGGCAGCCACAGCTCTGATGCGATCGATGCATTCGGCGAGCGCCTGCTTTTCAGATTCGACGGTTGTTCTCTTAAGAATAGCGTCCAACAGCAAAGGGTATCGCTGCAAGCGCGTAATGGGCAAGATGATGAAATGTCGAAACGGTAGCTTGCGAGTCTCGGCTTGCTTTTCCTTTTCGCGTATAAAGTTCTGGAACAAAATATTGTTTGCTGCCTCTCGTTTTGCGGCATATTCTGCCATGATGAAATGGGGTCCGTATTGCGTGTAAGCGTGCATAAAATGATCGACATGACGAAGCACAATGCTGCCAATTTCATCGACAAAGCCTGTATTCCCGCCTATTTCTTGGCTCGTCAATTGATGGTCTCTCAACTCACGGTACATGTTGCGATGGATATCTGCTATCTCTGCATAATTTCCAAAGAGCTCGTTGCAAAAATCTTTTCGTCGCTCGAATTCTATGCATTGCGCTCTCAATAGCGGTTTTGCAAATAGCTATTCACCACCGTAAGAAACGTAAGGAAGATGTGTGATTTGCAGCTCAATTAGCGCTGTCGAGCCACTTACCTCATCGAGTAGATTGAGGTCTCGAACATAGTCTTCTTCGGTAAAGATGAGCTCGTAGATGGCTTCCTGCCTTTTCATTTCCTTGGCGGGCGTCTTTTGCAGTGTTTCCCTAGGTACAGTATTTGACCAGCATCTGGATAACAGCTACATACAAAGCACATGGCGTCAGTGGCGCTTCTCTACTTGGCCTTGGCACCACTAGACTTACCGTATCTTGAGAAGACGCCATGGACGATGTCAATGAGATGTTTCTGTGCAGCTCCTTCTACCGTTCATGGTCATGAATCAAACCGCTAGCTCTATTTTTGCATAAATGACACTTACATTGATAATGTTTGATTTCATCAAGAGTTGCAAACCTCTGTTTGGGCATGTAGGCGCATAGCACCCACTAGATGATCCCCTGACACAAGACGGTGCGTAACAATCCATCAACGGGATGATCAAGGACTGTGCAACTGCCTCATTTTCATTCAATTCATTCAATGTGTACGCTTCCTTGGATGAATCGTACAAGGTGTTGTTTTTTAAAGACTTGTCTGAATAAGCGATAGGCGAGAATAAAGCTGGTTCCTCCATCCGCATCAACAATCGAGCCAGGTTTCTATACTCCTTTCTGCTCCAATCATGGCCAATGATTGAAATAAGGATATTCACTGCCTCTTCGCCGGTAAAGCTCTTGGGGTATTCCGTTGAACAAAAGATGTTTCTAGACGTCGCCAGGACATCGACTTTTTGCACAAATTGCCTAGACAGTTCTGATAACAGTGCTATAGATGGTCTCTCCTTGTCATGATTGCATTGATCTTCCAAAGATGACATTTGTGTAGTAGTTGCTGTAGAAGCTGTCGTCGTTGTGGTGGAGCTATTACTGCTGCCATCCATATCGTCCATGATGATACCAGCTATCTTGAAGCTGAAAGAAGGTTGCTTGGCAGTATGCGTTCTATTGGCCTTGGGTGCAGCAGCAGCTGTTGTAGTCTAAATTTATAGATTAATATTACTATTAATTGAATCGGATGCTATTTGACTTACAGCGATAGCAGCAGGTGGAGAAGCAACAGCAGCAGCAGCGACTTCCTTGTCTAATTCCTTCATGTAAAGGTCCAAGTCCCTGTATAAATTTTCCAACGAAGAGCTATCCCCAATGTCTTTGGAGGCAGGCATATGTTGTGTAATTAAAAAGCACAAAAAAAGAAATAAAGGAAAGAGAGAGAGATGCGAAAGAATAGCAAGTTTTAGATTACATTTAAGCTCATACAAATGTGTAACGGAAACGCCACTTTGCTTACTAGTATATAATTAGGGTCAGTTTGTTGATTGCAAAACCTTTTTTGTTGTTGAAAGAAACAAAATTATCAGGGACAAGTCTTTTAGCTGGCCATTTATTGAATGCTTGTGATAGCCACACATGGCTTTGAGTTTATTTTATATTTGATGTGATGGTGACAGCAAAATGCAAACTTTAACAGAAACGATGTATGGCATGAAAGCATCGCCTTCTTTGGATGTATTTTCCAGGTATGACATGATCAAGATGTTCAGCTGTTGTTAGCCTGCTTTGTTTGCCTAACATTCATGACATGCATACTGTATACAGACGAGCAACAATTTCTTTGGGATGTTGCCAATGGCACATTACATAATACGCGGTAATTTAATTCATCCATCATCGGCTATCATCACATTCACTTGCAACGGCATTTTTCACAATGCTTTTTCTTCTAGTTGGTCGTCATAACACCACACTATGAGGTTTCATCTGACATTTACTTTGATTCTGATATTCAGTCTACTATCACTTACCTATGCTTACATTACAGATATAAAGGTCGTCTCTTGCGATGCCAATCACGCTTGTGCCAATTATCCAGGATTCTACAAAATACCCACTGATTTGAATCAAGGTGTCGACGGTGCTAGTTCCGTCTTTTTACACTACAAGGAAGATGCCACTCAGAAGCCGATCACTGAACTACAGATAGTGCAAGGAAACAACCATTCTCATATACCCAATCTT
The DNA here is from genome assembly GCA_000950595.1 of Mucor ambiguus. Classification (NCBI taxonomy): domain Eukaryota; kingdom Fungi; phylum Mucoromycota; class Mucoromycetes; order Mucorales; family Mucoraceae; genus Mucor; species Mucor ambiguus. The sequence continues at coordinate 34,010 of DF836305.1, read as the reverse complement.
GCTAAATGGAACAAGATCAATGTCGACCTCAATTTGAGATTCAATGTCGCCGAAACAGGAGACGACAAATCTTTGTGGCTCTACTATACAAAGGACACATCGATATCAAAGAACCCAATCACATCCATCACTGTGAAGCAAGGCACCAGTCCCTTTGTTTCAGCAGAATACAGACGCATTCCGGTGGACTTGAATCAGGATGTCGGTGGTTTTCATCTATACATGTATTACAGCCAAGATGGACCCAAGAGTAAGTGTAAATGTACAACATGTTGTCAGCGTAACTCATGCTGGAGGAGCAGATCCAATCACTGCAATTACTGCCAAACAATGCTTCACCAGCAACTGCTTTTTGGTTGTAAGTTTCATAATGTTTGATTTATCAATCATGCCAACAATTCGATAATACAGGGTTGGGAAAGAGTGGAGAAGGACTTGAACAAAGGTGTCGTTGTTGGGATGAGTGTATACTTGTTCTACAAGAGAGAGCCTAGAGAAGATCCTGTGACAGAGTAAGTGGCCTATGATGCATGTGTGTAGCGATGGATAAATGATCCTCATTTTACGCTCAGTGTTGTAGTCATTCTCAACGAACAGACACCTCCTCAGGGGTACACCAAAGTAGATGTCAATCTCAACTCTATTCTTCGTGGCGACGCTATCTATTTATGGTACAGAACGACACCCTCCAATCCAGATGTGTTAAGAGATGCGGTACAGGAACTAGCCATTGAGTTTGGCAAACATGCTGTGACACCTTATGGATGGTCCAAAATCAAAGTGGATTTGAACAGTGCAAAAGAGGGTAAAGAAGGATTTGGCGAGCCTACATTTCTATACTTTAGAAAAGGGTATAAAGGTATATATATATGGCCTGTAGTTGGGTCTAAAAGCATGACATTATCTCATTCATGGCATTCTACTATTAGAGCTACCAAAGATGAAGCCATTGTCATTCAACGAAAATGGTGAATTCAAGATTTTGCAACTAGCCGATCTGCATTTCACCAATGAAGAGGGAACCTGTCGAGACATACCAGTAGATGTAAATAGTGTAGATGCCTGGTAGACAATGGGCTAATACGTTGCTTTGTTTAGATAGATTGCAAGGGAGATGCTACTACCATCGACTATGTGGAAAAACTACTGGATCGGGAAGAGCCCAATTTCGTTGTGTTTTCTGGAGATAATATCAATGGTGGTGGCGTGAGTGATGCCAGAGCTGCTACCTTCAAATTTGCTGAGCCCGTTGTGAGAAGAAAGATACCCTGGGCTGTTGTGTTTGGTAACCATGACGACGAAAATGATCTCACTAGAGAAGAGCTACTAGAAGTCATGAGACGTATGCCTTACTCTTTAACAGAAAGGGGTCCAGTTGATCTTCCGGGCATTGGTAATTATATACTCAAGGTATTTTCAGATACCAAAAAGACAGCGTAAGTTAAGGGCACTTTTATACCAAAGACATTCTATTGATACAAAGCGTCCGCTATGTAGCATGCATGCTTTCACAATGTATTTTCTGGATTCGCATGCTTACCCTGAAAACGATGATCAAGATGGATATGACTTTATCAAATCAGAGCAGCTGGACTGGATCATACAATCTGCTTCTACCTTCAGTGAGCTTCCTAGCAAGCCTAATGCAGCGGCCTTCTTTCATATCCCTATCTGGTAAGCATGTGTGCATGCTGGATCTCATGCAGAGGTTAACCTGCTTTCTATAGGGATTACCATGAAGAAAGCAATACTAATAAACCAATTGCAAAGCTAGGCGATGCTCGCGAACAAGTATCTAGCCCTAAAAAGAATAAGATCTCGGCTTTAGAGGCTTTCAAAACAGGTGAGCGAGTTGATTGATGGTAATCTACCCTTACTAATACGGCTTCTGTAGCTGGTGATATTAAAGTGACATCCTGGTAACGTGGTAAATCACTCTGTGAATCAACCTTTGACTGACATACACTTGCAGCGGACATGACCATGCCAATGACTACTGCTTGGAGAAAGAAGGCATTCAACTATGTTATGCTGGCGGCGCTGGTTTTGGCGCATATGGCGCTGAACATTTAGGATGGCCCAGGAGAGCCCGTGTATTTATGATTAGCGATTTTGGAAGCACTATACAAACTTGGAAGAGAACATTCAATGCAAACTTGCCCATGATACATTTCCAAACCGTTTATTCTGCATAAAGTAATATCTACTGTCTTAATTTCTTGATGGAATCTACAACATGACCAAAAGAATGCAACAGTTGATCTCTGTACCTGAGACCCACAAAAGTAGCAGCAGCAGTTGCAGTGACAACAGTGGTGGACATCATAGCTACATTGAGCCAGTGGGTTTGGCGGTGCCAACGGTCAATGGCTTTTGAATAGGGGAGTGTAGAGAAACTGACCATGGTATACAAGGGGATGATCAAGCGAGGGAACACAGCATGAATAGCGCCTTCCAATTTCTTTCTGGCCAAGAACTTGTACGAGGTCACTGCATGTCTCATTTCATAGTAATTGTACATGGCCAAATCGCAGATAGCATGCGCATCCTTCACGCGCGTGTTGGAATAGTCGTTCAAGGCCTTCTCCAAGCCGTCAATTACACCCTCATTGTTGACATGAGGTTGAATGTTGTGCTGATCCAAAATTTGGTGCAACACTTCCACGTCTTGGAATCCGCAGTTCATGCCTTGTCCGTAGAATGGTACCATCGCATGAGCAGCATCGCCGATGATGATGGATTTATCCTTGTAGTTGTGAGGAGATGCCTTGACAGTAACCAAGGAGCCACGAGGGTTGCCAAAGAAGTCAGATTTCAAAGCTGCTTCACCAATCAGAGGGATAGAGTCATTGAAATGCTCTTGGAAAAAGGACATTAATTGATCCTCTGTCTTGATATCCTCAAACATTTGGAAAGGCATGAATAAAGTACAGGTGAAGGAGAAATCGGGATTGGGCAATGCTATCAACATGAAGGTATGTCTGGGCCAAATGTGCAAATGGTTGGGATCCAATGCAAACGTAGGCTTGCCGTCAGGTCCTACAGCGGGAGGCATGGAGAGCTCACAGTAGCCGGTGTCAATATACTGCTGGTTGTAGTCCATTCTCATACAGCGCATCATCTGTGTTCTGGTCTTAGAGTAGGCACCATCAGCACCTATGATAAAGTCGTTTTTGTAGGTCTTTTTGCCTTCACTATGCATTCCATCAGTCTTCAGATCTTTTCGTACCTCTTCTCTGCATAGTTTACCTGGTCATAAACTCAACACTATTGTTATCGAAATCAGCAGAAAGTAGTCTGTGTTCAAAGTAAACGGTGACATTTGCCAATGATTCAGCTTCGTCCAGCAAAAGCTCGTTCAATCTGGCTCGGTCGACAGCATTGATGTGCTATTGCATATACAAAATGATGAGTTGACGATGCATAGCGGCAACAAAAAGCCTTTTTTTACCTGTCCATTGACGTCGTACGCTTGAGACATTTGAGTTCCATTTTTCCCAATGTGAACCATTCTTGCCTTCATAGGCACAGATGCCTCCAAGATGGTCTTTTCAAGGTTTAATCCAGTACCTCTCAATGCACTCAAACCTCTTTCTGAGAGAGCTAAATTAATAGACTTGCCTCTTCTGCTTTCTCGGTGAACGGGAAGTCGCATGTCTATCGTGGGAAATAGTCAATACCCCATTTATATTATTTGAAAGTTGCAGAATGCTCACCAGGACGAAGTTCGTAGAGCTCGACTTTCCAGCCTCTTTGAGCAAAGTAGATTGCGTTTAATGCGCCAACAAGACCTCCGCCTACAATACCTACAACGGCTTGCTTTTGTTGATGACTTTTGCTTGACATGGATAATGAATATCAAATAAATGTGTATGTGAGTGAGAGAAAGAGAGAGAGAGAAGAGAGAAGGGTGGTTTTAAATCCTGTCGTCCTTTTGTTCTTTCTGTATGCCCCCACACATTGCATTTCAGGCACCGCGTTCAGATGTTACTTTTGTAGATCGTGATTGCTATTACTCATTCATATAAAGCTGATGGATGTATATAGCCGACAATGCTTGACAACTCTTTGATCTTTGTTTCATGTTGGAAGGCGATTTATTTTGTGTGGCGTATCGTTATTATAACCGACAATCACGCATTGCTTGCTGCTTGTCACGCATTGACGAGTGAGGTGTGATGACTGAGTGGAAGCCATCACTCGTTTTTATAGTGACAAATAAGTAGTGGGTGCAAAATTGCAAATGCAGAGGCATTCAACTGAATCAAATGCACTCTGCATTTGCCCAATCTCTGCTAACCTCTCTTGAATGACGACTATGGTAAGATGCGAACATGGACTATGACAGTATCTCATCTTGATGCTTCTAGCAAGCCTCAAAGTCGAGATACACGCAAGTAGATCAGGCATCTTGAGGATATCTTGAAGGTCATTTTAGCACATTTCGAAATAATGCCTCGAGACAAAAAGCAAGTGATACAAACCGAGCAGCTCCGCGTACATTTCCAACCCACTACTTGTATGAATTAAACATTCGTCATAGCCCTTCTTCTTCTTTATCTTATTACTATACTATCATCTCGAAAAAAAGTAGTCGACTGACAAGAGTCCTCTTTTCCGCTTTTCTGCTTGTATTATAGTTGTATCCGTTCATATAAAAAAAATGTCTTTGCCTGCCGTCTACGATCTCACCAACGCTCCCATCACTGCTCATTCCTTCAACAAAGACAGTAAGTAGTCGTATACACAGAAACCGTGTTTTTTTCTTGTATCATTTTTCTCACACAGTATACAGAGTTGGTTGTCTGTGAGAATACCAATGATGCCAAAATCTACCAATATGGTCAATCCAACTCCAAATTGGAAGCTACTTTGAAGGGAGTAAGTATATCTGAAGACTATAAATTCATGCCAAGACAACTCACCCCCCGCATAGCACGATAAAGTTATCACCAGCATCGATTTTGCACCCAACACCAACCGTATTGTCACTTGTTCTCAAGACAGAAACGCCTATGTTTGGACCAACGAAGGTGGCATTTGGAAGCCTGGGCTTGTGTTGTTGCGTATCAACCGTGCCGCTACTTTTGTTCGCTGGTCTCCTAATGAAGAGAAGTTTGCTGTTGCTAGTGGTGCCCGCTGTATTGCTGTCTGTTACTTTGAAGAGGACAATGACTGGTGGGCTAGTAAGCACTTGAAGAAGCCTATTCGCAGTACTGTCTTGTCCATTGACTGGCATCCCAACAATGTCTTGCTGGCTGCTGGTTCTGCTGATATGAAGGCTCGTGTGTTTTCATCCTTCATCAAGGGCCTCGATAAGAAGCCTGCTCCTACTGGCTGGGGTGACAAGTTGCCCTTCAACACATTGTGTGGTGAGTTCAGTAGTGGTCGTGGTGGATGGGTTCATTCTGTCGCATTCTCTCCCTCTGGTGATGCACTTGCCTTTGCAGGTCATGATTCCTCTGTTAACCTCGTTTATCCTCAGGCTGATGGCAACCACACTTTCTTGTCTATTACTGCCAACACACTCCCCTTCCGATCTCTGATCTGGACAACCGAGCAGCAAATTGTCGCTGCTGGTTTCGACTGTGCCCCTATCCTCTACGAGACCAAGGAAGGGCCTCAAGGATGGCACTATGCTGGTTCTCTCGATGTAGGTCGCAAAAAGATCTCACATACCACCTCTGTTCTGTCTCGCTTCAAGACCATGGATTCTCGTGGTGAAGCAGAAAACGATACCACTTTGAACACTGTCCATCAAAACACCATCAATGAAATCCGTGTCTATGCTGGCGAGCGTGACAATGTCACTAAATTCTCCACCTGTGGTGTAGATGGCAAGGTTGTCATCTGGGACTTTGAGCCTAGTCAACTTGTAGCCGATCTTTCCAGTCTTAAAATTTAATTAAAAAGGGTTGTTCAACAAAGCGTATGACAAAAAAAGAAAATCTATTGTGTAGGTGGGTGGGAGATATATAAAGGAAGGTGGTGTTGTGTATAGTATAGTTAAGATGTATTAATGGAGAGGGTTTCTATATTATTTGGCATGCATAATTTCTTTACATAATTCATAAGAGTAAAACGTAACACCCATGGCAGGCGCTACTTTGAGATAGTTGGGTAGTAATCCTCTATAGAGCGACTTGAATCCTTCTTTCTGGGCCATTGTCTTCAACGCATGCCATGTGCCGTTGTACTTGTAGTCCATGCTGTTCATGCCACTCACTTGAAACCTGCGTCGCAGCACATCCAGGGGATATATGATAGTCTGAGCAATCGATCCAGCTAATGCACCGCAGAACAGCTTTCTAATATTGCCATGGTCCTCTTGTATAGGAATCAGGAAATCTTTTAAGACTTCGTAACATTGGAAATTAAGTGCGACATAAGGAGCGACGCCCTAAAAAAAAAGCATCAAATAAGAGTTAATGCATTGCACTACAGTACACAGCACTCGTCTACCCACCAGCGTCGTTGGCCAGAGACCTCTATACAATCCACGCAAGCCGCCCTCTGTTCTATAAATCAACTTGACAGTAGACACAATACCCGGTTGCTTCTTTGCTGGTGTGGTGCTATTGCTACTGATGGAGAGCGATGCTGACTGAATGGATAATCGAGTGCGGACAAGATCCAATGGATATGTACACGCAACCGAGACAACGCCAGACAATCCACCAGCTACAAGTCGCCTTGGGGTATCTAACTCTGCTTTTCCAGGCTCCATCAATGCTGATTTGAACTGTTCATAGGCTGCAAACTGCGATGCGCTGTAAGGAATCATACGAATGACGTTGGTGCCGTTTCCTCTCATAAAGCCTCGCCATCCTTCTTCCTTCCACATTCGACCCAATGTTGACCATACGCCAGTGTAAGCAGGCATGTTGGGGCCTTGTACCTGGTTTTTTTTTTATAATAGTTAGTGCCTGTCATCCTTTTTTATATACAAAAATGGGTGCATAAAAGTGATCCATGTGATATCAAATGATAATCATTACCTGAAATAGGATTTTCATTCTTTCCATTGGACTCACAACAGTGCGAGATACCGCACCAGCAACACCACCAGCAACCAAGTGTTTCATTGTATCGGAGGTCAGCATGTTGATGGTCTTGTCGTATAATTTAGGCTCTCTGTAGTTGGAGGAAGATGACGACGGAACCGACAAAGTATGAGTAACCATTATATTCATGATTTTTCCGAGGTGTTCCGACTTGAGATCATTTTCAGTTATTTCATGTCTATCTAGCAGAGAAGCAAACTCTGAAAAAGCAATTGATGTCTCGTCTCCCACTTGATCCAAAAGCGTGCTCTGTAGAGTTCATGATCTGAATTGAGTGCTGTGTCCAATCCAGTGTTCGCATGTTTATAATTACCACATTCTCGCTTGGCAGTAAATGTGATACTGCTTTCATATCATGAACATCGATGTATCCGTCTTGATTTTGATCGAGCAAACCAAATAATTGATGAACACTCCAACTATTTGAATTCATTCTTTGTCTCTTGTCAGTGTGTATTCTCTATTTAATCGGGCCAAGGTATCAAAGGGGAGAATCCAGTTGGGAAGAAATGTGAAAAAAAAGAGAGAGCAAGAAGGGGTTATTATTTTTTTATCCATCTAGGCAAGTGTTAAGGGGTGTGTGTTTGATGTGCAAAATGAGTGTGTGATTGGGCCTGAGTCGGCGACCTAATAGCCCATCTACTTTGGAATAGCCATTAGTGATGAAGTCTCATTGACGGGAATTAGTTTACTCATTGTGTGTGTATTAGTCAAGCGATTGGCTATTTGCAGACCTATATGAATATGAAACAGCATGAAAGAATAGCCCCACAATTCATCATCTCCTACATTGAATATCGCCATTTCCATGGTTTTCTGGCATTTCAGGGCAACAAGAAAAAATAGGAATTTTATAGGATCATTGGAAAAAGTCTTTTTCTCTATATGATTATATAGAAACAATGGAAAGCATTGAAATGATTTCTTCACATACTTATATAATACCAACGATATGCACCTTGGTTAGATGATCTTTTTCCTCCGTCCTTTCAACACACATCCCCATCAGCTAATATGTCATGGTCTACCTTTACCAATTTATAGTTAATGCATGCTCTCATTTCCGATAGAATTGTAATCAACATACGTCAAAAACGTGTAAACTCATTTTAACACTACAATGTTTAACTTAATACTACAGGTATTTATATGGGTTACTGTAAAAAAATTGAAGGGCTAAATCATTTGTTTATATGATGCAGATCATCTTGATCATATGCACACTTTATCGAACTAGGCAATTACCCTGTGATGAGCCATTTAGACCTTACTTGATTATACGAGCGATATACACTGAAGTCTCCACCTTATTCAGCATACATGTGCATATGGATATACCAGTGCTGAATCAAGACTGTCGTAGTACTAGAAAAGCGTTGAAAAGGTATTATATAGGCCTTGGCAGCATGAAGGGCGTGTACTGACGGATTTATTGAATATAGGTGGCAATCGGTCATCAGAGTGTTCTCTTTTGCTTGGTTTCTATATGGAAACCATTTAGTGTTTTACAGCAGAGCTGTGACATGTGCTTTAATAGCACCACATTTATTCAACTTATCTTGCGTTATTGTACTCTATGGCTATATTCTATATGTTACACTTTTCGTCGCTTTGTTCTTGCAACATGTACTAATACCTTGCATTATTGGTAAGTCTATGGATTGGAGTCTATTGCACTTGGGCATTCATGTATACAAATGCTAGATATCCTTCAGCTATCGCTCATCCTCGAAAGTGATAATGGCGATGAGCCCATTTTGGATTGCTCAGGAGCATCCAACAAAGAGATAGCAGAGCTACCAACGTATCACCTTGCATCCTTTGCACAAAATGGAAAAGCGCCAACGACAAACTTCTCGGTTGGTCACAGCGTTGTTGATATTCCAATCATCTCAATCCCAAATAAAGATGATTAGTAGTGCATTAGATTTGCAATTTACTTCCTATTATTAGCCTCAAAGACATCTGTTGTCCTGATGAACAGACAAATACTAGATTGGCCAGTAAGTTGCCAAACCTGTTTAATTCTCCGCTCGCAGTTCTGTTCTGATTTATTAATTTTTAAACATTTTCGACTCAAATCAAGCTATTTTGCCACATTCGATTATGTAAAAAGTGCTAATCACCCTTTGCTTCTTAATGCATTTTAGGAGTACTTTTCAAGGCGCACCAAGTGGTACTATTGATAACAAGCGTTTTGAAAAAACTTATCAAGTAATTGAAGATAATATGAAATGAGTATTTGGTCAAAAATGTTGAGATTTTGCATAGGAAGGTCTCACAAACAAAGTTTCGGGGGTTGCTTTGGGTCGAGAGAAACGTTTTGATTTAATAGATGCCATAGTAAAAGTCTTTATTTTCATGGTAAAAAACGCGATCGTTTGATTTTCGATGAAAACCATGAGGTATCCCTCATGGTTTTTGGTAGATTTTCGATCATGTTTTTTGGGTCTCCAAAAAGTTGAGGAAAGATGTCAGTAGATTAATGCTAGATGAGACCAATTGTTTGGTGTTACTCTGACGGTCTAAAACGGCTCTCAGCGCGAGAAATTGGTGCTCAAATGCATCCAAATCTCATTGTGAATTACATACTTTTGAATAGCAAGTCCTACTGCAAGTATACTATCGACCTATATACGAATTGTTCTCGTTGATACAAACGTAGAGTATTCTAGAACTGTCAGATACACAGTTACATGCCGTTTATTAAGAAGGGGTTTCACGTACTAGTGAAAACTAGTAAGTACAATAGTGGTAAGATTCATATTCTTTCCTTGCTCTCTAGAGTTGGCAAACACCTTGAATAATTAATTTGTGCAACTTGAATGGTTGGATCGTGTACCTGTATCCATGAGCTCTTGTGAAACCTTTTTCTTTTGAGACATTCTACTCAAATCGCTCAGCATCCAACCTAAAAATGGTTAATATAGCAACTTTCGAGCTGTTTTGTAACTTTTGCAGGCCGGGAGTTACTATATTGTCGAGTGGTATACATCAAAATAAGAGAACGCTAAAAACGAATACATGACATTATTGAATGAGGCACTTGGTAATACTTTGCGTGGCATTGGCCATCATAAACATACACATTTGTATGAAATCAGTTTAAAGCTCATATCTTGCGGACGTAAATCATCCGTTTTTTTGCTGTTGCACATGTGTATACATTTAGCGGAGGGAGATGCCAAGGATTGCTATGACAATCTTTGCATGGCAAGCTGTTTATATACCCTCAAAGTTCCGTTTTTCGAGAATCTTTAATTCTAACTCAAGCTATGCCAGTATTTATCGAAAATGACATGGTCATCATACATAAATGCACTCTATGTTACTGTCAATGACAGCCAGTAAATTACAGTATACAGCAAGGTAAAGTCAATACCGCGCGTCTGGCCAAGTAACAAGCAAAATGACCATAGCAAAATGCCAATGGAAGTTAGTATGGAGCTTGATTCGTTTCTTATAATGCAAACTTTGAATCAGGAAGTGTCTGCATCGTAAATCAAGGGATATTCATGTACTGTCTGTGATTCCGAAAAGAGCAATTATTGATCATTGCCTCCTTTTTTTTTTGTAATGATTTGTATAATAGACTCTAGAGATTATATTCATCCAATAAATCCCTAGTTGTTCTCAAATTTAATAATTTTCGCATTCATTGATTTAGTACCACATTAGAAGGATGTCATGATTTCATCGTGGCGCACAGAAATGAGGGAGTATCGATACTACCCAAATCATGTCGGTTTTTAGGGAGTCTTTGATATACATTTTTTCAATGATTTTGTTGAATAGTAAAATGTACATTATTCCTTGATCTCTCTTGAAAGAGGAGAAACTTAATAAAAGGAGATTTGCACATACACAGTAGGAGAACTATAGCATTGATGCTGATATTAACGAAAAAGAGGGGGGTAGGTCACCTTTGTCATAAGCTTGTGACAGGCTGCCTCATTTGCGCTGGTGGTGTTTCTACTGATGCTGATGCTGCTGCTCTCGTATGCTCACTACTAAATTTTGATAGATTCCTTTATAGTAGCCTAGAACTAAATTTAGATTTTCTTTTCATCACTTGGTTGTTTCTTTTTTTTCGCTTTCTTTTTTTCCCTTTTTTCCTTTTTTTCTTCTTTTAACATTTTTACAAGAAAAAAGACATGGCCCGTCGACTTGCAGATAACATATTTCTCTTGACAACAATTGCAGGTGCTTTTGTAAGCTTTTACAACGCTGGAAAAAAAACAATCTGGAAAGCTTAAATACTCACTCATTGGAGAAATAGATTGCTTGGCTAATTGCATTTATTGGCGCTTGTATCTTCAGAAGGGGTGTTTCAGGTGGTGCCTGGTGGATCATTGTATACGAGCTCTTGTTGATTGTGGGTATCACGGCTGTACTAGTAACGAATACTTATGCCCATTATCGATTGATGGTACGTGAAGCTATGCCCTGGAATTATGTGAGCCTGATATTAACCTGTTGTCACTAGATTTTAACCTTTTTGGCAGCCAGTATTGCCATGCTGACTTTGCAACTTGATTATGCTTTACCAACTTACAAGTTTAGCTTTGGCTACAGAGGTGGTGCTGGTGCTTATGCTGCCGGCTATATCATTCTCATCATGATTGAGGTATGTTTTCATTTGCTGTACTGGTAGAATAAGCTTTTCTTAACTTCAGACTACTGTGATGTAGTTTTTATGGGTCATTGTATTTGGTAGTGAGCCTGAAAGTTACGTTGGACGATTCGCACCTGCACACTATGGCAATTCTGTCGGTATTGTTCATCATCAGCACACTCAACATCAACCACAGCCCTACGAAATGACAGGTGACAAGACAATCTTGACCGACTCAGCAGCAGCAGGTGCAGCACATTTTGGTAGTGTAAGCAGCTATCCAACCAATGCAGCAAGCAATCATGTATCATCTCCTCCTCTTGCACATCCTGCCGCAACCGCTTCTGTACAACCAAACACGGGTTCGGAGGCTGCTCAACCGACTATGGAATACAAAGAAAAGGTGCAAGCGTTACATGCCTGTAAGTTTAATAAGGGTGCAGTAATTCATTATAGATTAATTAACATGATAACAGACCAAGCAAATCCTGACGATCCAAATGAATTGAGTTTTGCTAAAGGAGAGACCCTTGACATCGTGGATAGAAATGGCAATTGGTGGCAGGCCAGAAAAGCTGATGGATCCGTTGGCATTATTCCTAGCAACTACGTAAGTCGCTGATCTGTGGTTTGACAATGAAATGCAGTAGCTAACTTTCATCATCGTGTATAGTTTGGTGCCTCTGCCTAAACACATCATTACTAATTACCATTTACTGAGTTCAGACACACAACATACATTTGCATCCATATATATCTGTCTCTCCCCCTCTGCCTAATCTAATGTATAATCAATTCAACCAACTACTCTTTCCACAACAATATATGTATTTCCTTATCCTTCCTCCCCCTTCACTTTTTTTCACATTCGAGTAAAAACTGCATAGCGATGAGATGTAAATTCACCATGATGGTGAATACTGAAAAACTTTCTCAATTGTTATCGATGTAATTAGTGTCACCTCCTGAAATTAATCTCAATGACTTGTTGAACAATGAAAGTATCCGGAGCCATGCTTGTTACTGCTTAGCATTTGCACTGAACGTGACGACAGAAGGGGGTTTCGAGCTGCCTCTTGTATACACATGTGTACAGATTAGCCATGTGGCAGCATTCGTTAAGAATCTCTCGGACACTTGAAGCATGAACGCGTAGCAAATCACTCACTTCATATGAGATGTTGATCCTCACACTTGTAAAATTCACTGGCAATTTTAGCTCATGTCCATGTGTACCATTAATGTCATGTGCAGGAATGACGAAGCGAGAACAAATAACGAATGAGCTACTATGAGTTTCTTTATACTATGTACTACGATCCAAGGAACGAGTACACAGTGTCAGTGTAGACGATGTCGGTTAAAGTCTTTGTCGGCAGCTCTAATTGCATATAAGATCGGCATTCATAGTGGATCTGATTCATTACACAGATAGGGCTCAGCAATTTGCTGTGGGTGTCTGAAACAAGCAAGTATGACAAAACTAAGGTCCAAAAAACTATAAAAGTACTGGCCGCCCAACTGTCTTGGTTCTTGTTATTTCTCAACACGAATACTACTCTATAGCAATCAAAATGAACATTTTCTCACGAGATAAGAAGGAAAAGGACGGCGAAGATGGTGATGCAGGCTCTGATTCTGGTTCTGTGGTCTTGTTAGAAGGACATAGCTTTAATCGCAATGATATCCTGATCTGTGCTACTAATGGAAAACTCTATGCAATCCACAAGAGAGATGGATCACGATTATGGAGATCCAAATACCCCACCGGTGCCTATGGTGGTATTGTGTCTTTGTTTGTTACGGATACCGATAAGCTGCTGGCAGGCGCTCAAGGAAAAACAGCATGTATCAATATGATGACGGGAGAAGCACTTTGGGTGAACAAGATGCCGGTAAGTTGGTACTGATTAAATGAAACGATACATGAATTTAATCAGATATCAGGGTTTTGGCATTGAAGAAGTATCACTTTTATCCACGCCCAGTCGATTTTTATCACCAAAGAAGCACCCCAATGATATCGCCACCACAGCTTCACATCATGACCAACACGATCTGCCGCCACCCGACTATGATCAGGAAGGAGCACAAGAAAAAGCTGTTGTCATTGCATGCAGTCGAGGAAAAGTAATGGGCATCGATATTGATACAGGAGATACACTGTGGGTCTACAAATGTCCAGGTGGTGGATTCAACATTCCTGTATCTATCGTAGAGCCACCCAGTTTGGAGGATGGAAGGCCACACCAATTAGTCTATGTGGGTTCAGGTAAATGGGTGTATTGTCTCAAGGCCAGTACGGGTGATGTTGTCTGGAGCGTCAAGGTGTCAAATGCACACTGGGGATACAGCTACATGACATTAGCAACACCTTGGAGCTCTCGACTTGCTGCAGAAGCCTACTCTGCGTTCAGTCAAAATCCATCTGCTCAGACAAGAGACAGAATCCGACAAGAAGAGTATTCTCAGTAATGAATAAGTTATATGGTGATACAGCTGCCAGGCCACCAATCGAAATCTAATGATATGTGAGTGCCCCTGGATCAATTTTACGGTCTTGCAAAATAAATGCTGGTGCTTGGAAAGCTTATTTCTTTTGCTCATCTTTTATCCACTGCAATCCTTAAACTATAGCCTACTTTGATTGCGATTCTCTTCTATTCCTATCAAATACTGCTTTTCATTGGAAAAAAGCAACCTAAATACTCGTTTCTTGTTTGTATAACACTTGGTCATCCTACATAAGCATTTTTTGTTCCAGTTAAATACTATACAACAGTATGAAGAGCAAAGCGCAAAAGACCCCATCTATAGCTATTATAGGCTCAGGGTAAATTAGATGCATTTGATATTACAATCAATGTTAGAATGGCACTAAATCTTGTTAGCATAAGCGGCATTTGTGCTTTCATACAGATCCAGGAACAACTAGGAATTACAGCACAAGTATACGAAATGAACGAGGACGTCGGTGGTACTTGGTTGAACAATACGTATCCCAATTGTCGATGTGATGTAACCAGCCATATGTATTCGTATAGCTTTGCACCAAATCCTAGTAGGTGTATATGCGTTGCTGATTTACTGATATGTAACATAACATACACCATAGACTGGTCACAAACCTTTAGCTCGCAAGCTGAAATCCTTCAGTATCTCAAAGACGTAGCTCAAAAGCACAACATGCTGCCACATATACAGTTCAAGACGAAAGTGACAAATGCTGTATGGCAACAAGATCAAAAGCAATGGCAGTTGGAACTAGTGGAATTGACAAGCAATACGACACACATTATGCAGTACGACATCATTTTCTCGGCTATTGGGACTCTACGCATTCCGAATATACCTAGTTTGTATAGAAAGTTTACTGGGCCCCTAATGCACACAGGTGGTTGGGATGAAACAATTGATTTGAAAGGTAAACGGGTAGCATTAGTGGGCAGTGGAGCAAGGTTTGTACGCGCTAAAGTAACCAAGAATAGCTCAACATACTCATGCAAATGTCAATAGTGCTGTTCAGGTCATACCCCATCTAGCTGCAGAGTCAAGCCAGTTGATATCGTACCAAAGAACCTCGCCGTGGGTTGTGCCACAGATTCTCTCAACCATATCGGATGGTACTAGGCTGATGTTTGCCAATTATCCAATATTGATGCTCATGTATCGCTATATACTTTTCGTGCTTGTAAGTAATTGCTGCTCTATGATAGAAAGCACGTAATGACTTTTCGAGTAGTATGATCTTCTCTACATTCTGCTGGGCTATCCCAACTCGTTCTTGACAAGATATTTTGAAAAGAAAGTGGCAGCCGAAAACAGGCAGACAATTCTCGAACTCGGTAGACCCGACTTGGTAGATGAGGTATTGCCAACATACCCATTGGGATGTAAACGTGGCGCGTTTTCTACAAACTACTACCATACCTTGGCTCAACCTCATGTCAGAGTGATCACAGATCATATTGTGGATATTCAAGACAGACACATTATCACAGAAGATGGTACATCAGTCCAAGTAGATGTGGTTGTGTTGGCCACTGGCTTTCAGACGCATGACGGCATGCTGGGCGACATTTCTAGTAAGTCTCTCTATCCCGAGTGCTACAGCGAATTACTAACAGAAAACCAGTTATTGGTAAGCAAGGTCAATCTTTAAGAGAAATATGGAAGGAGGAGAGGCCACAGCTTTTTAAATCAACTACGATACACGGATTCCCCAACTTGTTCATGCTTCTAGGTCCGTATTCCGTCCTTGGCCATCATTCGCTTGTATTCATGGTTGAAACGTAAATCATCATTGTAACCAAGAAAACCTTGATTATGGCAATTAACACCACCCGTTTTTGATAGTCAAGTTGCTTATGCTATCCGTTGTATCAAGGAGTTGACACTGGTTGAACCTAAAAAGTCGGCCCAAGACGACTACATGGCACGCATCATCTCCAATTTTCAAGGCACGTCTTGGCTCTTATCCTGCACATCTTGGTACAAGAACGACAAGGGCGAAATCATCAACTTGTATCCTAGCTCTGCCACCAAGTTCAAATGGGAGCTCAGTCGGTTCAACAAGCAAGACTATATGTGCTTGGCATGATGAAACAATGATACTCGTCGGTCGTACAGATCCAAAATAATAAAAAAGCCTTAAAAAGGAGTATTCTCGATGATTGTGGTTGTATCAGGATTGACATGGTTTTTAAACAGAGATTGAGGGGTTATGGGGGGAGGGGGCTTTTTCTCTCTTTTCTCTCTCTTTTTGTTTCTAGTACACCAAAACAAAATGTTGAATCCATTGACAGGGCTTCTAAGCAGTGCTATAGGGCTACCGGAGCCTACGCTTCGGTTGCTATCCACCGTCTTGTTGGGTTATGGAGCAGCCTATGCTTACAAGCAAAAGTTCTCTGATGAAGCAGCTACAACAGGCAAATCAAATGCCACTGCCGCACAACGTACACAATACCTTCTCTGCTGGGGATTGGGCCTCAATTTTTTCTTCAACATGTTCAGCATTTATCACAGCTTGGTGACAGTAGGTGTTAGTTATGGCATCTGTCTTGTCGTGGGAGAGCAGATGAAGGATCGCAAATTGGCTGCTGCTGGTGTTTGGATCTTTAATGCCGTTTATTTATTGCTTGGTTACTATTATATGCAGACAGACGACTACGATATTACATGGACCATGACACAGTGTATTTTGTGCTTGCGTATGATGGGATTTGGATTTGATTATTACGATGGACGCAAATTAGTGCCTGTTGCCAGCCCTCCCTCTCAAACCGAGCTCAAAACGATACTCAAGGAAGAGCTCAACAAGGCCGCCATCAGAGAAACTGCCAACAAGAAACCTCCTGCTGTTTTGCCCTTGTCCTTTTTGGCAGATACACCTCTTGTGCAATTGCCCAGCTTCATTGACGTGCTTGCGTATGCCATGTTCCCCTCTGCTTTCTTGGTAGGACCTCAGTTCTCATTCTCATTATTCAAAAAGTGGATTAATCACAACGACCGGGATGTGTTGACAAGCGAGCAAAAGGACGAACGGGATCGTGCCCAGACCTTGTATGTTTGGCGTTGTGTCGTGTTGGCCATCATCTATTTGGGCGCTCAACAAATCATTGGTGCTAAATACTCGACTTCTTACTTGCTGACCGAGGAATACAGCGGATTGCCATTGTGGCAGAGATTTTTGATCTTTCCAATTGCTGGCAAACTCGCCTATGTAAAGTATATCGGCATCTGGTTGTTGACAGAAGGTTCGTATTTCAATCATGAAAGGGGGGGACGGGCGTGATACAGATTTAAGGTTTTTGGGGTTATTGGGGACTAACACACGGTTATTTTCAGGTGCTTCTACATCATTTGGTATTTCATATGAAGGAAATAACGAGGAAGGTCATGCCCTTTTTGGCGGATTAGCAAACGCACTGCCTGGTACCTTTGAAAGTGCCACTTCCATTGATCAGGTCATTGCCGCATTCAACATCAACACTAATCTCTGGAGCAAGTACTATGTTTTTAAGCGCCTCAAGTTCCTTGGTAGCAAAGAGGCATCTCAGTTTGGAACTTTGGCTTTCCTGGCCATCTGGCACGGTTTCCATGCCATGTACTTTATCACCTTCTTGTTGGAGTTCCTCTATGTTCAATGTGAACTTGTGCTTCGTAAACGTCTTGTGCCTGTTGTGCAACCCTATACCAAAAAGAACGATATTTATTACAAGGTCTGGAAGTTCACTGCTTGGGTCGCTTGTCAATTGTGTATCACCTATGCAGTCGTTGGCTTCGAGTTATTGAGCTTGAAAAAGTCCTTCATTGCTTACAAGAACGTTTATTTCCTTGGCCATATTGCCATTGTCGTGATTCTCGGCGGAAATATGCTTTTGCCCAAGCCAATGTCTCTCAAGAAGAAAAGTCAGTAGACATCCCACCTTTTAGATGATGAGGATGATAGAGGCAAAATATGTATAGCTTAAAACTTGCCTACTAGTAGTATATACAGCATATTTTTAGAAAGAAATAAAGCGTTTATTTTATTTAGTGTTAAAAGAATCTCTTTAATCCCTTCTTCTTCTTCTTTTCCTTTTCTTCGGTATTGTTGGTAGATGTCGTGCTGCTGGCTTTGTCTGACAGCGACATGCTGGAACTTTTATGGCTCAAATGAGACGATGAGCTGTTGATATGCATGTGGGACATTAAAGATGCAGTTTTACTCATGGAATCACTTGATTTGGGTGTAGTGGGTGCAGGTGGCACGTAAGGTGGAATCACTGATTTAGGTGAAGGCACTGGAAGTCTAAGATGTCCTAGATGGCCAATGAAAGAGGAGGGACGTAAAATCTCGGTGGTGCCAATATAAACATCTCGGTTGAATGTGTCTGCAATCTCGTATACGGATCGAATTTCGCTGTAAGTTGCGCCGCCAATAACAAAAACAATCAATTTAGCGCCATTCGATGTACGAGGAGACCCCTAATCATGCAGAGCATAAGACAAATGTATCTACTACTTGCCACTCACATACTTACCATAGTGCCTCCATTGCCTGTCTTCTTTGACCATGTGGGTTTTGTTGTGCGAAGTGAGACACCGCTGAGAGGAATACCACCCTGACCAGGCGCATGACCATGTCCACCGTCTTCAGATGGCTCCATGTCTGACTGTCTGGTGAATGCAAACTGTTTTGGATCCAATGTGTTTGTCAAATGTGCCTATCATGCGAATACATTAAGTTTGTGCACCCCCTCAAACGCTTATAGTTACGACTTACATCCATCATCTTTTTGATAACTGGTACATAACGAGACAGCTCATAAGGTGTTTCCTCGTCCTTGTTCTTTTTTTGTCTTCTCTTTTTCAAGAGCGATGATTTCTCTGGCTTACGAACACGAGTCAATTTGACGCCAATCAGTGGCAGGTTGTTAATAGCATCTCGTAACTCGCCCTTGAGTTTTGCGTGTTCTAGCAGTTTCTTTTTGTCGTCCTCAAAGATACCGCCTTCTTTCCAGATAATGTAAAGCATCAACAAACGGGCCTTCTCCTCAGGGCTATAAGCAATATGTGAGTCTCGGGGCGGTTCTCATCTATAAATTCGGTATTTACCTCACATGGGGATCGTCTAATAATGGCACCATGTCGAGCACAATCGTCTTTGGAGTCTCTCCATCTGCTGTTTCGCCAGTGACCATGTTTTGCTCCAAGTTACCCACTGAATTAAGTTTGTGTCTTTCGAAAAATGACATGCACTCTTGCGCAATGCTCAAATGAGCCGAGTACTTGGCCTTCAAATCTTGGTACTGGGGCAAATTAGTCAGCATCTCCTTCATCTCTTTCAAACTCTTTGCTGAATCTTTGGGTCCTGAGCTTCTATCACTGTTGTCAAATCCATCAGACACACTGTACTCCATATCAGCATCCACACACTGAATAACCTACCCTGAGTTGGCAGCTGCTTTGTTTTCTGCCAAGAATTCGTTGAATTTTTCAATCAGACGATCTGAGCATTCAGCAATGTGCATATGACGGATTGATTTATAAACGTTATCCTCTTCATCCAAAATCACTTCTTTTGCATCCAATGATCCATCTGCTTGATGATATTCGTACGAGTACTTGATGCCTTGATGGTTCTCGGTTTCCTCAACCGGTAATAAATCATTGATCATGGCTTGGTACGTGAATTCATGCAATAGGGGTGCTGCAGGGTCAATAGAACGATCGACGATCAATAGCGTTGCTCTTGGTTGAGGTGGTTGACGAGGAGGCTACAGAACTGAGTGTTAGGCATATCTCTGTCGCCACACATGCCAGTATCAAGTCTTACTGGGAAATTGGGATTGAGTCTGCAGAAATTGTCCACTTCCTTTTGTACAATATGAGCTAGTTTCCCTGCGGGTGAGCCTTGCGGATGAATACCGCCTTCGGATTGTGATTGATATCTAATAATGGGATCTTCACCCAAAGTTGCACATACAGAAAGTAGCTGTTTAAAGAAAATCAACACATGTTTTATTTTACCAGCCAACACACCAAGAGACTTACTTGTTTAGCCGTTGTTCTCAAAGAATCGTCAGGATTTGACATATGATCATCGCCAAAGACTGATAAGAAACTAGTGATGGGATCTACGGTGAAAACAGCAGATTCATTGACTGTCATAGCGGTTGTTAGAGCGTCGTTGGCATTGATGTATCTCAGATAGCCATACCCATAAAGTCAACGTAGAGCTCCTTCAAACTCAAAATGTATTCAGACGCACCGGTTGATTTCAATCGTCTGTTTAAATCATCGAATAATTGGTCATTCAGGCCTAAATTCCATACATGCCATCGTCAATAAGGTGCCCTTCATCTAATTGTTTTTTGCCTTACCACTCGTGAAATGCACATGAGCTGCTTTGTATGTGGGTGGTTTTGTTGAGAAATCATCGACAAGACGTAATATGGACTCTTTGCAAGGTGTCAAAAAGTAGATGGCTTCTAATGTTGGATAAGGCTGCCTCTTTCGTTCAATATTTTCAACCACTGCATAAGCTACGTTAATATAACAATTGCGTCGAATGGATACAAGTTACATACGTGTCACCTAATGGAATCCATTGTCAATACACTTATTAACACTGCGATTACTGCACTTACATTCTCCTCCAAAATATCATACATCTTACACGCAGCATTTAAGATTTGGTTACTCTTGGAATCCACAACAATAATCTTCCATTTTCCCGGTGGTTGAATGGATCTGATGGAATCCATCAATCCTATGAAGCACTGGTTACGACGATAATCCACTTTCGAATATGCTTATACCTACGCTTTCGCATAATATCTGTGATGCTAGACATTATGTATATTCAGTCTATAGAAATCCAATGAGTTTCGCGCCCTAACTGTTGGAATCCTTGCGACAACTGCCATACCTATTTCTTTATTCTAAAGCGAATTCAATAAAAAAGGAGAAAAGAGGGAAAAAAAGGCAAGGAAGGAGAAACAGAACCAAATATGCAATTTTTTGAATTACCACAAATTACTTTTGTAACACGCCTCCTAAAATGTTGTCATGATGGCTTTCGTTTGTGCAAGTGGCGAGTTTTAACATATGATTTTGTTGTTGCGATGTGACACTTGAAGCAACATGGGCTTGTTTATCGCGTTTCATAAAGTTTCAAGTGATTCGTATAAGATGTAACATTTGGCCTTCCTCCTCACTTTCTCCCTCTTTCTCCTCTATTCTTTACTTATCAGAAATGTCTGTTGTTACCATGGCAACCAAAGTTATGTCTCCGTCAAGTTGTTCTTTTGAACATCGATTAGGAACTGGAGGAGAGTTCAATACATGTAGCCAACAAGCCAATAGTCCATATCATCGTGCCGCTACCAGCAACACTGCAGCAGCAGCAACAGCGCATTTGAAATTAAAATCGCCATCCACATGTAGCAGTGCTTTTGATGAAGATGATCAAGACGAACAAACCAAAAGAAATAAGCTCATTCAAGCAGCAACCAACCGATTGCGACAAAAGCGCCTAGAAATCAAGCTGCAAGCCATGATGGCACAAGTCGTTGAGATGCAATGCCAGTTGGACATTATCAAATTAGACACATCGACTTCATTGCAACTACTACCTTCGTCCAACATCTCGGAAACACAGTTATCTCATTTCGAAAAGAGACTTGCACAACACATAGCAGATTTACAGCAAATATTTCAGCGCAGCAGCCAGAGAGAGGAGGCCTCTATACCTATAAAACACAAGGAAACAAGAGCATCAAGCACAATTTCATCATTGCTGTCCAATATTTTATACTCCAAAAGCAACAATAGCAATAGCGTGATGATGAGAGAGGAACAGCAGCAAGATTCAGACTATTCTATTCTTGGTGGTTCAATACATCATCATCAGAAAAGAAAAAAGAGAAGACATTACCAGCAACATGGATCTATGCAAAATAATGTAGTCCGCACATCATCGCCACCAACAATAACAAGTGCTTCAACTTCTGATTTATTTGAGGAAATAGACGATGAAGAAAATAATATTAGTCCTGGTTCCACTGAAACAACATCATCAGTGTGTTGGTCTTCGTTTGATATGATGAGTGATAACAACAGCATTTCAGTGCAACCATTACATCAAGAAGCAATAACAAATGCCAGAAATAGACATGAATTACTAGTGTTACACTCGATCCCTCCATCCTCAATTCAGGCCGCATCAGAAATATCAAAACCAGTCGTAGATCGTAATGCACTGGACGATGTATTGAGCTTTTTGAATGATGCTGAACTGAACACACATGACGATAGACTTGTACGAGATATATACGAGATATTGGAGCAGGGATATACATCCAATAAGCTACCAATAGCCACTCAACCCACCAGTACCTCATTTCCGACTTTCCACCTGCTGCAAAAGCTGCTGGATAAGGGCATGAAGTGGATCAAATTTGCCATAGTCATGGTATTAGCCATCATTATCAACCTAAAAAAAGGGCCTCAGTCATTCTTATAAATACAATAAACCTACGCAATCATGTATATTTAGACTATCAAAGCTTATTTTTAGATGAATGTTTGCATGATGTTTATACTTGTCTGAAACGTATATGTGTTGTAAAAAGTGTTGCGCATATGCACCTTGTACGGCTCACAATGTGACCAGTGCCAAATTGCGCCTTCAGCGATCTTAGCTTGTATTACCAGTAAAGAAGCAAAAACCAAAAAAAAAAAAAACTGACACGACCGATTGGAGAGGCTTCATTTGTTAACGCCAACCTAATATATTGATACAATGCCTACCAATGTTACTGGTCGTAGACGATCTTATGCCTCGGGAATTCTACGTAGAAATTTTTGCCTGCTGATGCTGCAATAAAGTAAACACTTCTGTTTTGTATGGATTGTCTGCTTAGTTGCTCCAAGCATTGAATTCGATGACACTTCCTATGTCGTAGCTGTCAAGCTTATGCGTTTAGATTTTTTATGATTCAAAAAGCAATAACAACCGCATGTGACTTGAGCCTTGCATCGAAGCAAAGTATGGAGATCGAGGGCGGCAATCTATTCATGGCAAAGAGACCAAGAACTTTACCTCTCATGCAAGATCGTGTCACAGTTCTTGAAGACCAGA
The DNA here is from genome assembly GCA_000950595.1 of Mucor ambiguus. Classification (NCBI taxonomy): domain Eukaryota; kingdom Fungi; phylum Mucoromycota; class Mucoromycetes; order Mucorales; family Mucoraceae; genus Mucor; species Mucor ambiguus. The sequence goes on along the minus strand of DF836305.1, from coordinate 10,702 downwards.
TCTTTCAGGTGAAAGAGACACTCGATACAATAGCAGCCACGCCCTATAACATCGTGCCCAATGTTTTCAGCCAATCTGCTTAGACCCAATATCGAAACTTCGATGAAATTTGTCAAGATAATACCAAGAAGTTGAACAAGGAGCAAACAGATGCCTTTGTCGACGAAATGTGTGAACGTCTCGTAGAGACCATCAACGTTTTAAGTAATGGATCTTACATATTCATCACCTTAGTCAAATCGTACCTCAGAAATCCAGTCATCGACGGCTTTGCTAATAGCGCCATCACTGTTGGCATTCCCAACAACTTGCTCTTTTGATCGAACAAAAGCGCGAATATTGAAATCAATGGTTTGAGGCAAAAGCGTTTTACCAACAATTCAAGTTCCTAGTGCTAGACTGTCTTTGCGGCGAATTGAATAGCATGGAAGCTTAAACTTTTTGGGTTGCATCCCTTAATAAGTCGCAGGATCAAGAGGTTTACTAGAGACTTTATGGAAATAATAGAAGTCAAGACCTAACTGGTCTTTTGCTGAAATTAAAAGAAATGAAGAGATCAATTTGGAGAATAGAGTATCATTAATCTATACGAGCCTTTCCCCACTTCGGGTGGTTTCCTGACCTACGCTACGCTTCGGTGGAAACCAACCTACTACGTGGAAGCGGCTCGCGCTGCCGCGGGCCATTGCCTAATATCTCGAATTAACAATAATAGCTATAGTACAAAAACATTTATTAAATCATCAG
>DF836306.1:200065-210966 GCA_000950595.1 Mucor ambiguus | reverse complement strand
TTGCAAATTCTTGAAACTTCAATTCAGTCATTCTATTAGAAAAAAAAAAAAAAAAACTACAAGAAACATGTGTGTCGAAAATGTCAAGACATGACTCAATGGAATCTTGGACATTTCTTTTGCTATCAATGAGGCCGGATCTCAAATATATTGCAATTACAAAAACAAATCAAGTTTAATATATACAAAAGTAGGAAATGCGAATGATTGCAATCAAGGTCCTGGCGTGGTAGTCGCTGTAGGATCCTCATTATTGTGTAGCACTCTGCCAACCAGGTAGTGGTCGTCCCGAACCGATTGACTCCATCGTTGTCCGAACTTGGTAAATGCGTTATTAAAGTAATACAAAACCAAGCCAATAAATACAGTTGGAAATATCATTTGAAGAAATCTAACTTGGTTTGTCATATCATGATCTAATGAAGATTGTTTGTCATGCTGTTTTCTAAAATGTCATGTTCTATTTACTTACCAAGGCAGTTTTGAATCAGGGCAATAGAAAACGGCAGCACAATAGCTATCAGGCCATTCATTATCATGGGCCCAATGAGTTCCTTCATTTCCTTACTGAAATCAAAACGACGGATGTCATTTGCCTTGAGCTAATGAAGAGAAAAAAATTAAGTGGACGTCTTTTTTTTTAAAAAAATCAATTCTTACCCTGTTGAGCGATTGTGTAAGTGTTTGATTCGGTAATACATATACGATGCCGTGTACTAGTGTCAAACAGACGAGGCCGTTTGTATAAATAGAAAACACATCAATGACTGGCGCCCTGGAACCCCAATGCTGACATGGTATAATCACATAAAATTGCAGTATGAGGCCCAAGATGAGAGGGATGATCAAGCCAAATGAAATGCCAATTACAGTGAAATTGAACATCTAATAGACTGGTCAGATGACAATATAAATTCACTCAATTATACGTACCCAATTGATCATTTTGAGAACATGGCTCATGTCAAATGTCGAGAAATCTGAAACGCTCGATTTGACTCTTTTGACCAGGACTCCGACCAAGATCATAACAGATCCACCGATAAAGTAAGCGTAAATGTCATGAATCTTCTTTCCAGGTTCAGCGACAAGACCCATATATCCAAACAACCATCTTCCAACAGCAATTGGACCCACAAACACATAGCACAGGAGTGCACCCCACGAGATCCACATGACAGACATGAAGATGGCCATGCGTAATTTGAATTGCGGTGGTAAATAGACAATGGTTGTATGCTCTTGTTCATTCTGAAACGGTTGTTGTTGATCGGAATCTGTTCCTGCTGCAGCTACTGCAGGATGGCCTAAACTTCTTTCAGTTGGATCTAGCGCTTCCAACGTAGTCGGGTCAACGGGAACCAGCATGCGGCGTCCAGGGACGTATCGGACGCCATCATGCTTTGGCGCACGGACAAGTATTCCATTTCTGATGAATGTGGTCAAATCAGCATCATTGTAATTCTTTTCGGCAGCATCTTGATGGTGCAGTGTAGCACTCTTCAACTCGGGGCGTTGAATCCAGGCCCTCCAAGTTTTGTAATAGATGTAACCCTCCTCGTTAATTGGTCTTCCACCCAATAGAAAAGATGTCAGACGGAGCTGGTGGCACAGCCATGTAGTCAATCGAGTCATTGTTTTCTCCAGTGCTTGTTTTGGGTTGAAATAGTCAATCATGGCAGGGGCCACCAGCATGACAACAAGCAAGTCAATTGGAATGGCAGTCAGTGGTTGTCTGTTATGGCATATAGAATAAGTTGCTGCTACACTTACTCATTCGAATGTACAACTTACGTATAGCTCCATTTCAGTGGCAAAATACCGTCAAAGATAGCACCGATCGCAGCGACCAGACCTCCAACACCGACTTCGATGACACAGCCATAGACCAGAGCACTTAGACCTATCTTTTGTAACTGTGCAAACACTGGCCGTTTCACCAACTCTTTGAAAGGGCTGAACTGGGGATCATTGGGGTCTCGAATGAACCAAATAACGCCAGGTCTTACAATATCTCGACAAAATGTAACCATGGTATTAAACAAAAACATAAACCCTGTCCCTATCACCCAGTGCATAAAGATGGAACTTGCTACGTTTTCCTTGAGAAATGTCATACGTTTGTGGATAGCCAACAGATGGCCAGCTGCTCCACCCCCTCCGCCAATCTTGTAAAATAACGAAAGTGCTACACAATCTAGCAAGAGCCCGCATCCCAGAGGAAACACCGTAATCTCTATGAAAACAAAAAACGCTACCTTGAGCAGAATACCAAGCTGACGAATGAGTTGACGGCTTGCGGTACGGCCAATGCGAGCATACATGCTACGGGTTCGAGAGAGGTACAGGGAGCCAATGATGACAAGCATAATGTAGCCAGTAACGATGCAACCCGCTCGATCCATGGCAGTGTCGCCCGTAGGCATCTGGACAAAGTAGGCAAAGGACGATTGGTAAGAGGGCTTAACGTAGTTCCAGAAAGAGATGAGATCATGCCATAAGGATACGCTGTAGGACTGCACGGTGGCTGGATCCATCAACAAGATACTGCCGTTGGACGCGAGAGGCACACTAGTATTCGACATCCCGGCTGAGAAGAAGGTGATCAGTGTTTGTCCAATCTGTATAGTAGTGAGCACAAAGGACTTGATGATAGTAGGTGTCCATGATGGTATCCATTGCGTTGCAGGGTCCAACTGAGTGTAAAAGTCAAGCCAAAGATCATACATGCCATCCAAAATGGGATCTGACAGGCTGCGTACAAGATCAGTCAGTAAGAGCACACCTTCCCAAGGACGTATCTATGTATCATAATTTAGCTGTGTGTATAGTGGTTTACATATGTGCACCTACTTTGATGAAAATTACCCCCATGGTATAAGGAACCCATACACCTGCACCCAGACAAAGGCTCATCAGCAGTGTCATGAGCCCTGAATTTTGAAACAACATGTAAATGCTCCCTTTCATGCCAATGATTTCCAACATGCCATCTATATCTTCAGGTCCTCCCGCCTCTCCGTTTGCTTGGTCATGAGGTATATTGCCATTATCAGGAACGACATGAACATCCACTGCATCCACTTGTACTTGATGGTGGGGTATATTGGCTTGCTCTTGTTGTTGTTGCTGTTGCTGTTGCTGAATGGTGTCCAGTATATCACGTACTCTTTCAGAATGCACTGGCTCATCTTCCTCTGATTCATCAAAATAGCCATCATCATCGTCCTCATCATCCTCGTCGTCTTGTTCTGAATCTTGATCCAAATCAAATGGATCTCTCCCTGCTCTGTCTCCTTGCAAGCGTAATGGCGGTGATGCTTGAGCTTCATCCATCAGCCACATAGCTTCCAGGTTTTCATAGTCAGAAGGCTCTTGATGTAATGGCGGCCGTCTGGTATTGTTAATTCTGCCTCTACGCATTCTCGGGGCATATTGTTGTTGCTGTGGTTGCGCCTCTTCTTGAACAACCGCTGCCTCGGGTGCTTCTGGTCTGTGTATGAGCTCTACCGCTACCTCTTGCACTACTTGCTCTTCTTCTTCTTCTTCCATTTCATGTAGTTCTGTAGGCACGTTTTGAAGCACCCATTCTCTCAACAGAAATCCACCGATAAATACAGAGGTTACCACTGTCGAAATCAGCCATCCTGTCAAGCAATCAAACATAATGTTTCTCCATACACTCTCTTGTTCTCTGCTGGCGTAGTTGTTTGTTGACAAGGTGAAGTTGTGCATGACTGGCAGAAAATAGAACTTGGTGAGCAGGTAGCTTGAGGTACCAGTATTCCAAAAGTAGAAGCGCCAGATCCACACTGTGAAATACGGCACTACACCCAACCACATAAAGGCAACCAGAGATGCACGAAGCGTCCACTTGGTCCCTACATATAACATGTTCTTGACATGGCCTATCAAGATTCTCTTTGGTATAGATGCTGGCATGTCGTTTTTATAGATGGGCGTAAACTTGTAATAGTGATTGCATAGTTCGCAGTATCTAGGTAACACATCGACGTAAGTGGTCTTGGGTGGATTGTGATATACAGCGAGTGCCTTACTTTTTCTTGCTGTGGGATAGCCAGTCCAGTAAACTGCATGAGCGTGTGGATGAGATGAACATGTCCATGGCCATAGAGTGTGATACATACCATTCCTGGTGTACAAAGCGAATGCTGCCCGAGCATTTGCATGGGTAATATAAAGGCTCTTGTACTGTGCCTTCGCCCCGACACACTCTGCATATCTCCTCTACAGTGATGCATGAATCGTGTCAGTACGGATGTGTCTGAATGTGTGCTCAGCAGGAAAGCAGTGTCCATGCATACCTTCTTCCATTGCAGTCAATATAGTCGGTTTACTGTGATGTGTCCGTGATTGAGTGAGAAAAGAACAAGTGGGGTCAAATTTACATGAATAAAAGGGATTTTGGGGTTGAGAGTCTCACTTTTTTTGCTTTCGTTTTCTAAGGTTCAAAAAGCGTACCGGGATGGATTTCCACAGGTAGACTATCATCAAGTCCGCATCCTGTTTGTCCCAAAAAGTGTTGTGTTCTACCGTCACATTGGGAAACAGGTTTTCCTAGAAAAAGACTCACTGCTCGCGCGATTCGTGTTTTTCTGATTTGTATACCGTAGAATGACTGACATCAAGGCACATTTGTTCCCCTTCTCAGTGGACAAGGAGGGAACCATTAATACCAAGCAGTACTTTAAATATGAAAGGAATGAAGCAGATGAACAGTACGAAACTATCATGATGGGAAGAAAGTTGGTGGGTCGCTCCGTTGTCTTGAATGACAAGACACAATGTAAGGTTTATCTATCTGCCCATAGGATCCGCAGTTGCTAATTGGTTCCTCTTACAGGCCTAGTATATGAAAAAGAGTCCTCTGATAGATACCAAGATGAGGAAGATGAGGAGATGGAAGAAGCAGATGATGAAGAGGCACAAGAAAAGATACCTACGTGGACAAGGACAGACAAATCAATCCAAGAATTCATACTGTGGAAGAAGGATACCGCACCAAATGCACAAGATCCACGCATCCATGCTCTAGACAAATGGATAGGCATATCAGAGGCTGTAAGTAGGCTGAAAGCTACCATCCGAAAGTGAAGTACTGACATGTTACCAGATCCAAGAACCCATTCCGCTGCCAACCGATGTATAATATCCCCCGCTCTCATCTCTCTTATATCACTGTCACTACGCATTCCAATAAACACACAACCAATATTCGAAGCATTGATCGCATTTATTTTCTTGATTATTTTTTAAATGGTAGTCGAGTATCTGTCGAGTCGAATATCCAAATGACGCCCACCGTACATGTAACCATGAAATTTTTCTATCATAGAGAGGCGTCAATACACACACACAATACTGAGATGACATTGAACTACTCTACCTATCGCTTTTTCGCATGTCATAGCATCGTCAAATCGAACAAAACCTGATCCTTTAGGATGTCCATTTACTGCCAAGATTTCGGATCGAATCACGGGTCCTACGTGTCTAAACAAATCTATCAAATCTTGCCAGGTGGTTGAGAATGGTAACTAAACAGTGAAATCAGTACACCACAGCCATGTAGTCACACTCTACCTTCACTTACATTATTTACAAAAATTTGGTTATGACCATGTGTCGGTAAATGAGCAGCCGGGCCGCCCACTAGGCTCATGGAAGAATACATGGGTGGTGGTGGTGGAGGTGGTGGCGCTATTACTGCTGCTGCAGTTGTAGGTGCTGCTGTGTCTCCATATCTATACAAATTTTGGTATGGTGGGGGGATTATGTCTACGGGGGGCTGTGGTGGAGGTGGTAATTGTGAGTGATGTTGTAATGGCATGGCAGATACAGAGGGGGGTGGTGGTGGTGAGATATTCAATGTGTTTGTGGTGGAATGCATGGAGGGATCCTGACTGTAATGAAGACCACCGTCCGCCATGGATGGGGGTGGTGGCGGTGCTCTGTATAATGGTTCTCTGCTGCTCGCTGGTTCCAAATTCAATTGTCTTGTCGTGGGAGGCGGTGGTGCTCTACTACTGCTACTGGCTTGGGGTAGAGGTCTAGAAATGCTTGTTGTAGTAGAAACGGGTCTATCTTCGTATCTACCTTCCCTCACGTCTAGTCTGTGGCCCTGCCATTCGTATCCATTCAACATTTCTGCATATACCATGATAAGCTTACACATTTCTTCTCAGTCCTTACAATGAGACATACCAATTGCGTTACGAGCAAATCTCGCATCATCAAAAATGACGGTGCCATGACCATTGGGTCTTCGAGAGCCTGGATCTGTGTGAATATCTGTATGTAATACTCGGCCTGCCTTTCTAAACAAATCCTTCATATCCTGCCAGCTTGCATTCAAAGGCAACTAGATGACGAAATCATCTTAGTTTTTTTTGCATGAATTCCCAGGTCAATACCATTGACATCACTTACATTGCTGACATGGAGTCTACAATCATCGGGTGCTTCACGGGGATCTTTGGGTGGCCCTGAATGTTCATATTCACGATCCTAACCATGCGTAAAAAAATATGTCATTACACTTGGCACAACACAAGGAGCTAGCCGCCATACCTCTCTCACAAACACAGGTCTACCCATGAACTCTGCCTTGTTCATTGTGTGAATTGCTCGTTTTGCATCTTCAGGGTACCGGTATTCCACTACACTGTTGTACACCGCATGAGTGCTACAGTCCATCTGTTCGCAACACAGCTTGACTTACCCACAGCCTTTCGATCTACCGTTCGCCATTTTCAAAACATCAACATGGGTTACTTGACCCGCTACAAAGAGTAAAAGATTTAGATCCACTAACATCCCATTACAATATAGACATTACCTTCTCTCATAAAGTCTTTTAATTGATGCCAGGTCACTTCAAATGGCAAATTACTGACATACACTCTGCAATCCTTATTGACAGGTCTGCGTCTCAAAGGAGGAGGTGGAGGGGATCTCGACCTGTATCTAGCGCCACGAGGAGGCGGTGGCGGAGAGCGTCTATGAGGATGATGATGGTGATGCGGTGGCGGCGATCTCGAGTAGTAATGACGGTAGCTTCTGCTTGTGCTTCTGCCGTAAGGAGAACGAGAACGAGAACGAGACCTACGGCGACGTGAATAAGATCCTGAACGAGAACGTGAGCGGGAATAGGAACGAGAGCTTGAGCTTCTCGTTGAACGTGGTGAATAAGACCTTCCTCGTCTTGGTGAACGAGACGAAGGTGACCTCAAAGCTGATGGTGAGCTACGTTCACTCATGTTTCTCTTTCTTTCTCTCTTTACTGTGGGATAGTAGAGTAAAAAGAAACGGAAAGGAAAAAACATGAAAAATTTGAGTTTCAAAAGCCCTTTTTGTAACTGTGTGCGATGCCCATTCATTTGCTTACAGTTAGCGTATGGTAGGCAAGTAGCATCCTCAAAACGACGTTTGATACTCGCAAAATGCGTTTCTATTTATTTATTTACATGGTGTTAGATACAGTATATATAGTTTGGAGTGCTAGTCGACCCAAGTATCATGTTGTGCGCGCCTGATGTTTCTAAAATGGATATGTTGGTATACCATCCCATCTTGATTATCGTCCGTTCTCAGTATCCTTGAGTCTGACCCATGTTTGGCTCTCTTTCTCTCGACCCTTATTCATCTCTCCCATAATCGAGAATGTTCTCTCCCAATTCTGCATAGTATGTTCAGCTGCTTCTGCACTCTCTGATGCGGTTTCAATGGATTTCCCTAAATGCCGTAAATAAGCCGATAGCTTATCACTGAGTTCACTGATTCTGTTTGTTTCATCCACTTCTTCTTGTAGCTTGTCAAACAAGGCGAGCAGTTGAGGAGGTAGAGGGTTCTCGACGACTTTATTCTCTGGTTGTGGTGGCTGTGGTGTATCAGCGTTTTGTTCAGCTCGGCTGCGTCTCTTACCAGCCTCTCTTCGCGATGGTGTTCGTTTCATGGTAATTTTTATTGTAGTATGATGAAGGTGGTAGTGGTTGTTAGGTTGTTAGGTTGTTAGGCTGTTAGGTTGCAAAATAAGCGAGAAGAGTATATAAAATTTGTGATCAGGTCTCAAAGAGATGTGTGTGCCTATTGAAATGCGAAAACCGTCATAATTCACTCAGGTCGGAAGTATCAGTACAGTAGCATGATGGCCTTTGACCAAGACCAAATGGCTTGATTCTGAGCAGGGGAAGCAATAATTAGCTCGAGTTACATGAGTACATGGACTAAGTTCAAGTGTTTTGACTGAAAAATTGCTCAAACATGTATAAAAGGCGGATTTTCTTTATAGGCAATCGTCTAAAAGTGCAAACCTATGAGATCACAAGTATTTGGACCGAGCTTGCTGTACTTTTTTATTCATTCCAATGGTACAAAATACTACATTTCTCGAAAGTACACATTTTGGTGATGCTTGAGATCAGTGATATTGCTACTATTACTCGCCATAGGTATATGTGTGGTTTGTTGTTGAATTTGCCTATTTGTATGGCCCACTGTGGCTGATACAGTGACGGCAGTAGCTTCCATGCCTTCCGCTTCACTGGAAGAAGAGTCATCGTCTTTACACAACTCTTCATGCAGAATATCGCTAGTCGCCAGATCAATATACCCACTACAGCTTTGATCCACCAATTGATGCGACAAGAACCAAAACTTCAGTGAGTATTCTGGATCAGTCACCCAATTTCTGGTATCTCGCACATCGCCACCCATAAACACAGTATTTTGCGTCAAGAACTGAAAGCAATCATCCATGTTGTAGTAGTCTTGAAATATAATCATTCGATCTCTGATGGCGGCTCCTGGCACGTAGTCAATGCGAATATCATGAGGTACCACTCTTTGTAATGCAGCTGTATGGATGTCGCAGAATGAGCATCTCTGATCGATTTCTGTGCACACATAATCCACTTACTCGGTAATAAAGCAGCTGGTGTCATACTGCCTAGAATACTGCCAAGTTTCAATTGAAGCCGCAAAATATGCAAGGCCTGTAATGTTGGCATGTTGACGATATCTTCCGTCGTTCGGAGCGCGGGTGGTTCGAACAATACCCCTAACACAGGTTTACAATTCACTGCCAACACCTGGTTACTTTGTAACGGGTGGCTGTTGTATTCTTCGTGCGCTGTACTGCTTGTAGGTGATGCCTTTACATTCTCATCCAACGTCGAAAAAGTTGGTGATGTGGAATAGCCAGTCCTTCCAGCGTGCTTTGTAGGTAGTGATGAAAATGATGTTTGGGATGTTGCTGCTGGTGATTCCAGTGATGATAGTGTTCGGTTTGGGTTCAGTTTCTGCTTTTTGGCCCTAGGAAAGCTCTTTTTGGGCTCTTGGGAATTTTTGTTCATAGTAATGATTTCTTCAGATATGTAGCTTTGGTACGATGCTGAGCTGACATCTGTGTTGTTGTTAATATCTGTCTTTTTCTTTCGACTTTCAAAGACATTGAGCTGCGATGTTTCGTCAAGAGCCTTGTTGAAATCCACAATGCATTGATTGTCCAGTAACATATCCAACAGTGCAGGTGTCTGATAAGCTTCATTTATGATGTGCTGTCCGTAAGGTTCAAACACTGGTTTTCTGTATTCACCATGGCTGTTGCTAGGGATGATGCGAGATTCAGTCCAAATGTGAGGAACAGAGCCTCGATGAATGAGACATGCCAAGGTCAGATGGAGCACACATGCTTTCAAATATTTCGCTTCGTACTGAACACATGCTAGTTGCTTCTTCAGGTTCTTGATTTCCTCGCTATAATCCCTCCATTGCCTCTCCTTTTCCTCTCTTCTTTGCTGCTCTCGCTCTCGAAATGCTTTCTGAGCAGCTCTGTTTTGTGCTCTCCTCTCTTGGACGGTAGGTGGATTAGGCTTTCTTCCAGGCTTCTTTCTTTTTCTAACTCGTTCGCCATTTGCATTTTCTATACCAAAATCGCATTCTTGGTCGAAATGCTGGAACGAATATCGACCCTCTGATGGTTGAGGTGGTTCGGTTGAAGAGGATGAAGCAGACATGGTGGCGCTGTATAAATAGGTGAAAAAAGCGCAGGGAGACGAACAAAGACTTTTGAAACCTACCATTGTGCAATGAGCAATTTATAACGGAGTTACTACTGCCTGTAGAGTGTGTATTCTGCCATTTTGAGCCAAGTTTTGACAAAGGTGATCACGACCCAGTTTGTGCAAAGGTAAAAAAATTGGCATGCATTTCAATTAATCAGCTTGTTTCCCAAAGAAACTAAGCTTGTACTTGCAAGCAAATATCACTTCCATGTTGATGTGGCCAACATCTCAACCATCCTGAACTATACTCAATTGATCTTCCAAGTGGTAAATGTTGGAATCGAGTACAGCTTTGTTACGCACACTTGATTATACAAGGGATATCAGGCACAGCTTCCACATCCGTCTCACTTATGGTTGTGCTAAATATACCTTGCCTCCACGGTTAAATCATAAACCCGCGATGAAAGCGATTGTGATACGTGGATTGCCTTATGTGTTCATAATGCTGACGAACTCTAGAGTGCAGTATAAATAGATGGCATTTTCTGGAAGCAAATGAAATGCATCCACAATACTCATTAGCGTAAGCTTATATTTACTGTATCAGGCATCTATTAGGTCTTGAGCTGCCATATCAACATCCAGGACAAGGTTTGCCTCTTTGGATTTAAATTGAGATCACTGTGTTTGTGTCCAGGGTGTCCAATGCGTCTGCACTACGATCAAGTACAAAACATAACACAAAATGATGTTGCCTTACTCCAACTGCACAATACAGGAAAATTTGGATACATTTGATACCTGGTTTCTCACGCTAAAAGCTGTTTTGGACCTTCAGAATAGCATCAAACGATTGCTTTCATCCAGCGCTAG
>DF836306.1:140175-151886 GCA_000950595.1 Mucor ambiguus | reverse complement strand
TAGGGACATTTACACATTCCATCCATGATTGGACTTTGTTATCAATCGATATAGAAGGTTGTACAGAGATTTATGCATGTACTTTTTACCAAGAGCATCAAAGAAGGGGAGAAAGAGGCGAGAATGCGATGGCAACGAAAGAATCCCTGGTTTTATAGTCTGAAATTACAGAAATCATGCGATGTTTTAGCCATAGTATTCTATCTTAGATGTCAAAACCAGATAACCGGAGTGACTCTTTCCATACACTGTGCATGTTTGAGATGGTTTTTTTCCTATATAAACTCGTATTGAAAAATGGAGAAATCATTATCTCTATCTCATTGGACTACTACTGCTACTACTACTACTCGCCATGTCACACGGAGGATTCAAAGTAACCGAACTTACTGCTGATAAGCTCGATAGAGTGCATCGTAATCCTACGTTTGGAAAGGTATAGATAGATTCTAAAGCGTATACAAACATTAGGAAAGATGGCTAACCTACATCATTCACAACAACAGATCACAGACGATGATGTCAAGTATTTCAAGAGCATCCTGCCTTCCACATCCGTGCTTGAAAAGGACACTTGCCCTGAGGACCTCTACCAGAATTACACCACAGATTGGTATAACGTCTTTCGTGCTAATCCTGCCGTTATTCTGCTACCTGAGACCACGTTACAAGTATCTCAGATTCTCAAACACTGCAATGAACGCCGTTTGGCCATTGTTCCACAGTCTGGTAATACAAGTGCGGCTGGTGGTTCTGTTCCTGTGTTTGATGAAATCATTGTGAGCACACACAAGTTGAACAAGATTCGCAGCTTTGATCCCTTGCGTGGTGATCTTGTTTGCGAGGCTGGCTGTATCTTGCAAGACTTGGACAACTACTTGGTGGAAAGAGGCTATCAAATCCCTCTGGATTTGCCTGCTCGACATATCTGCCGCATTGGTGGTAATATCGCTACCAATGCAGGTGGTATCCGCCAAATGCGATTCGGTAATTTGCATGGCAGCGTCATGGGCTTGGAAGTCGTTTTACCTGATGGTACCATTTTGGACAATTTGAGCACATTGAAAAAGGATAATACTGGCTACCATCTCAAGAATCTGTTCATTGGCTCCGAAGGTACGCTGGGTCTGGTCACAGGCATCTCTATTACCACTGCTCGTATCCGACATGGTGTCAATGTGTTTCTACTGGGATTTGAGAAATTCGAAGACGTTGTTCAGACCTACGCATTGGCCAAGAAGGAATTGCCCGAAACATTGTCTGCATTTGAGGTATTTGATAATGATTCGGTCAAGGTCGTTCGTCAGCAAAACTATCAAGAGCCTGCTGGCACGCCGTTCCCTATTCAAGATGACCATCATGTCTATGTTGTGATTGAAACTGCTGGGAAAGAAGCTCGATTCGAGGATCAAAAGGCGGACGACTTTTTGGCTCTGCTATACGAGCAAAAGCTGATCAAAGACGGTGCTGTTGCTCGCACTGCTGCTGACAGAGCTCGATTCTGGTCTTGGCGAACCAAGCTTCCTAGAGCTATTGTTCAGACAGGTCCATCTTCCATTCACTTTGACATCTCACTGCCTTTACCACTACTATATACTCTTGTAGAAGAAACCCGCGCCTGGGCCACAGCCGAGGGATTGATCCCTAATGATATTCTAGCAATTTACGGTTACGGACACGTGGGAGACGGCAACCTTCATTTGACGATACCAGCGATGCGTGATGACCAGAAGTTGACTGAAAAAATTGATCGATTTGTGTATGAGTGGACAGCGAAATACCAAGGAAGCATGAGTGGCGAGCATGGCGTTGGTTTGATGAAGGCACCTTATCTCGCATTCTCCAAATCAGTGACCATGATTGACTCCATGCGTAAAATCAAGGATTTGTTTGATCCCAATCAGATTATGAACCCCTATAAACTGTTTCCAAACAAAGAGCAAGAGGAAGAAGGGGAAGTCATCCGTAGAAAGTTTATGGTTGGTTGCTAAATAGATGATAATAAAAGAGTAACATGACGTTGTGTATCCTTCTTTTCCTGCGTATTTGTGTAATAACACTTGATAAACTACTAACAGCTATAAAAACTCTATTTATCTCCCCTTTTTTTTGTGGGGTTCCTCCTTCTCTCTCTCTCTCATTTGATTCAAGCAATTAATGACTAACAATATTCAGTCCATCTTTATAAAACAAACAGAAACAAGATACGAACCAAAAGCATACACTGCTTATCGCATCGACATCCAAGCAGCAGTTCGTCAATGGCACATTTGGAAGCGATATTCAGACTTTACCAAGCTCCACGAGCAACTTACACATACATTTCCTGATGTCTCTGTACCAGCTCATCTGCCACACAAGCGCATATTTCCTCCTACCTTCCACTCTTCAGACAAGGTAGAAGATCGTCGTCAAGGACTCGAAGACTATCTCAGAACACTATTGAGCTGTCGTGATGATCGGTGGCGTAAAACGGACATTTGGAACGATTTCCTTGCATTACCCGAGCATAACAACACGACGGCAGTTTCGCCTTCTTCATCGCCCGCAAGAGCCAAAGAGCCTGTTGTTACGTTTGGTTCCTGGCTGGATGAATACGACGACTTGCTCACACTTTCCAGGGAAATTAGATCTCTGATCAACAGCCGAAATGCACATACGAGTCAACAAGAGGTTTCGGATGCAATGCAATGCGAAGTGAAAGCTAAGAAGGAGCTGATGACGCTCACTGCACGTCTTTCCATCTTGGAATCCAGTCTCCATGACAACCAGGACCAATTTGTCGCTGACGGTGAGGCAAGAAGAAGAGAAGACAAATTGAATAGTCTCAAAGTGGAGAAGGATGTGCTGGTGCAGCTAGTCAACGCTACACGACAAGACTTGACGAAAACAGCAAACAAGAAGCCTGTAACGACAGCTGCATCAGCGGCTGCTATTAGACGAGACAAAAACAGTACCAACAATTACGGTGATATTGGGTTTGATCAACAGCAAAATGTAAAGAGAGCTGCCACGACAGGTCATCACACCAAAACAGGCGGAGGAAGAGCATTTGGATCTGCCTTGTTGAAGCAACAGCAACAACAAAAGCTGCAAGAGACTGAGTTTACCAAAGGTTTGGACAATCAAGAGCTGTTGAACTACCAGACACAAGTGATGAAGGACCAAGATTTACATATTGAGCAATTTAGTCAATTGCTTGGGCGTCAAAAGGAGCTGGGAGTGGCCATCAACCATGAGCTAGAGAACCAAATTGACGTTTTGGAAAGCCTTGACATACAAGTCGATAATACGCAAACAAAACTGGCCTTTGCTAACAAGAAACTCTCAAAAATCAAATAAATACCCCTATCATCATTTGGTGATGCTTTTCAAGTATCGACACTTATGATGCACACGCATTTCACTTGGCATTAAAGGCATTGCGACGTATAGATTTTAATGAAGAAGATTTATGAATATATGTAAATGAGTGATATTAAAGACAAAGTGACAATATTAAAGAAAGGGAAAAATGATTCAGGCCTATACATTTAGAATTCTTTCTTCTTCTCGTCATAGCTAAGACCTCCAGGTCCAATGGACACCAAAAGCAATAATCCACCCATGATGCTCAGGCACTGAAAAAAGTCATAACGTAAGAAATCCCGCTTGTAATTCGAATGACTAGTAGACCACCAGTTGTTGACCAACATGTTGATGATACAGAGCAATGACACCAAAAATGTAGCCGACCATTTTGCTCTGAAGCCTACCACCACCATACCACAGGCTGCCAAACCAACAAACGAAACTACCATTCGCAAGTAGTTCCATTCTCCATTCACGATAAAACCCAAGAACAGCAATACCAACAATACACGGCCAGCAAGTTGGAAGTATTTATCTCTCTCGCTTACTGATAATTGTGGAAGCGATGCAAACATACTGCTTTGCTTGTTTCTTGATTTCTTTCGCAATAATGATTCAGACATGCACAGTAAAAGACCACCGGTGACAGACAAGTTGCGCAAAAAGAACATCTATATGAATGTAGAGTGTGAATACGGGTCCAATATGGGTTACTTTCATAGCACTGCTTACAAGATCAAACACTAAACCATAGGCAATGGCCTGGCTAATAATGACAAAAGCCAACACTGCCACTGATGGTCCAACTTGGCGCTTTAAAATGATACACGAAGCAAAAAAAAGCATAGACTATCCTCCCATACATGTTAGAGTGATTTGTCCTCAGCTTATCGTCCAGTTCCTGCAATACATTACCACTGCATTAAATCCCAAGAATATCGATGCTGTATAGCCTGGAAAATGACGCACTTTCTCCAAATAAAGAATCTGATCAGACCACTGATACAGTATGCGCATGGCATCCTCGTAAAATGTAGCTACAACGAGAAATCGACTCACTGCAGGCAGATGTGGTTTGATGGGCGAGCCCAACAAGCCCAGTGCATGTTCAGCCCTTTCGCTGGTTGATTTCATGGTTGTACTGATTCCCATCTTGAGTGAGTGTGTGCGTATGTTTGAAAGAGGATAAAGAACAGGAAGAAGAGAATCGTGGTAAATACATTTTTTATGTAGCAATCTTATATTTTTTTTATTAATATTTATCATTATTTCTTTATGGACTATGCCATGCATTTTCTGTATCTAACACAGTCGGCGGTCATCCACTGTGTATGTAACTGAAATCATGACGGCATTTGGAAAGCATTCCAGCAGCAGATATTTGATTATTTGACAACAACAACATACCGAAGCAAGCCTTCGATATGCGCAATACAGTACATATTGCTTTAGCATGTACAGGTACGTACTAAATTGATTGAAAGTCTCTTCATGTTGCCATCATCGTTGCATTTAGCATATAAGCGTCCATTGATGGCAACCCAACCGAAATAAGCTGCACCGGAAATTTCATTTTGATCTGGATATTGGGTAAACAATGAGACGAAAAAGTCTATTCAGGGTCCAAATCATAGAAAAAGTTCACCATTCGGCTTTTATAAAAGGGTTTATATTGCGTATCAATTCTTGAAACTCATGATTCAGAGATGACCATCACAAATATGCTGCATACTCGACATTCAACACAAGATGAAGACTGGGTCGAATATCTATGTATAGGCCTCACCAAGATTGGCTTGCTCATCTGTTATATTATACCTTATTATTGTTTCTTGAATTAGAGATTAGAGAATCCTAGATTCTCTCCAATATTCATGTCACCAATGCAGACCACATGCATAGACATTGACATTAATTAAGCCTCTGCTGATCTATCGAGAATTCACCTATAGATTGATGTCAATTCTAGAAAGAGATAGCGATCTGCGATGGCTGCTTTTTGCATGTAATACAATATTTAATGTGAGTAATCCTTGCACACTGATTCCAAATTGGGCGTTGATGCTGGATCAATTCAATCAGATTTCTCTACATTTTGTTTAATGATGAGTCACAATAAGCCAATGAAAAGAGCAAACTACACCAACAACTCGTATTTAAGAAAAAAAAAACCTTCACCAGTTTGGAAATCAACATCTTCTTCTTTATATTAAATTAAAAAGCAATGGCTCCTACAAAAAAAGTCGGTATTCTCGGTGCCACTGGTACCGTTGGTCAACGTTTCATTCTCTTGTTGGCTGACCATCCCATCTTCACCATTCATGCTCTTGGTGCTTCATCTCGCTCTGCTGGTAAGGCTTACAAGGACGCTGTCCGTTGGAAGCAATCTCGCCCTATTCCCGAGAATGTCGCTCAAATCACTGTCAAGTCTTGTGATGCTGAACTCTTCAAGGATTGCGATGTTGTATTTTCTGGTCTTGATGCTGACATTGCTGGTGATATCGGTAAGCTTTGAGATTTAGCGACTATGAACAGGTGGGATTGACAGGTTATGTGACTTATAGAAATGGCCATGTTGAAGCAAAACATTGCCGTCTTTTCCAATGCAAAGAACTATCGTCGTGACCCCAGCGTACCTTTGATTGTGCCTACCGTCAACTCTGATCATTTTGACTTGATTGCTCACCAACGCAAACTAAACAACCTTAGCAAGGGTTTCTTGATCACCAATGCCAACTGTTCAACCACTGGTTTGGTTGTTCCTTTGAAGGCTTTGCAAGATGCTTTTGGTCCCATGAGTCATATCCTCGTCAACACTCAACAAGCCATTAGTGGTGCTGGTTATCCCGGTGTTCCCAGCTTGGATATTTTGGACAATGTCGTGCCTCATATTGGTGGAGAGGAAGAGAAGATGGAATGGGAAGTTGGAAAGATTCTAGGTGATTTGGCTTCTGATAAGGAGTCTTTGATTCATTTGCCTGAAACCACTGTCTCTGCTACTTGTACTCGTGTACCTGTGTTGGATGGCCATCTTGAATCTGTCTCTGTCAAGTTTGCCAATGGTGCTCCCTCTGTTGAGCAAGTGTATGAGGTCCTTGAAAAGTATACCTCTGATGCTGAAAAGATGGGCTGCCATTCTGCTCCTCAAAAGCCTATTGTCGTCACCTACGATGCTGATAGACCTCAACCTCGTCTTGACCGTGAAAACTTGAAGGGTCAAGCTGTTACCGTTGGCCGTGTTCGTAAATGCCCTGTCTTGGATATTAAATTTGTTCTCTTGGTTCATAACACTGTTCTCGGTGCTGCTGGTTCTTCCGTGCTCAATGCTGAAATTGCTGTTGCCAAGGGTTTGATTTAAACGATATTCATATTGTATATTTTCTCTAGAAATTGAATTATTTTTAAAAATTAAAGCATCATCACTTGTACATTATCAATTCCTTGGAGTTGGATTTTTTTGCTACATGTTATTCTGGTTGTGGTCGGATTCTTTCGGATCAATAAAACTCATACAGTAGATCCACTGGATAAGCGTGTCAATGATGGCTGCTCATGACGTACCGGATCGCTCGGTTGGAGAATGATGAATGCCTTTGGATAATAGGCTACTAGCTCTAACAATGGCAAAAACTGTTGTCAGGCTAAACTACAGTACTTTTTCGATTCGCAATCGCGGCATACCTTTCTGATCGACATGGCAAAAAATAGCTTGCAGGCCATAATTGGTTGAAAGTCCGATCGGGTGTTTTCATCTGAAATGGCAATTTTATGTTCGAAAATGACATCCTCCGAACTATTCTGCCCATTTGTACTATATAAGTTGTGATGGTCCTTTCTTACTCCCTTAAGCGCTCTACGAGTCCTTTACAAGGCGCATTTAATGGTGCTAATAAAATGGATATTTTAAATAACATTATCGAGTAACTCTTGAAAATATGAAATGAGGATTTGGGCCAAAATGTCGTGATTTTACATGCAAAGGTCTCACAAATCTAGTTTTAGGGGCTGCCCTGAATGGAGAGAAGCGCTTTGATTTAGCACATACCTTAGTAAAAGTTTTCATTTTGAAGGTCAAAAACGCGGTCGTTTGATTTTCGATCCAAACCAGGAGGTATCCCTCATGCTTTTTGGTCAATTTTTGGTGATGTTTTTCAGATCCCAAAAAAGTTGAGCGAAGGTGTCAGACAGCTACCGCTGGACAAGAGCAATTATTTGGCGTAATTCTGCTGGTCTGAAACGACTTTTAACACAAGAAATTACGGCCTAGATGCCCTCGGATTTCGCTGTGATTTGCATAGTTACAAGTAGCAAAAATTATTACAGCTACGTGGCCTGTTCTGGCATGAATTGGTCCCATTAGTGCAGACGAGGAGCATTGAAAAAACTTGAATTCCTGGCTACAATGGTATTTTGAATAGTTCTCACGAGGTAATGGACAGCGGAGGAAGTGCAGTGATACAAAGATGATGCCGTCAAAGACAGAGAGCCACTATGAACGTTAAATTTAATGAGGTATTATATGATATAGAGTTGTATGACAGAATGATTAGGGGAATAATGCGAAAGGGGCGTGTATACGTGGTAAGTATATGTTAGGTACTGAAAAGATATATGTGAATGTTATGTAAATGTTGGTATAGGTATTGTATAAAGAAGGCTGGGGGTTCTGCTTTTTTTCCACAAGTGCAGCGTAATATGTATAGGAGAGGGTAAGTTGTTTACTAAACTTGGTGTTTTTCGTTGATTGCAAACATGTAAAAAGGGATTGGGCCGAGGTAATCTTCCATACACTGGATTTCTATGCGCTACCATGTTAAAATCAGAGTACCAGACTATCAGCTGTATACTTACTCCAAGTTTGAATGATACTGTCAAAGTGTGGCATAAACTCGCGTTCAGGGACATACAGGTTGAATTCCAAGTCGGCAAACACGGCAAACTCATGGCTTCGGATATCTTTGGAATTGACGTACAGCTCTGCTGAAATTGCCTATGACACACATACCCAGAATGAGTGGATACTCCAAGACATGGTTAAGAGTAGCGCATTTACCTCCAATAATGTATCAAATTTGAGCTCTTTTGGTTCATTGACTTTGGTAGCCAAGAACAGACAGCAAGCTACAGTTGGGAATACAAACAAACTTTAGTACACAAGCATGTGTCCATTCATGCAAACACTATATACCAGCCAGGAGTTTACGATTTTGTTTAGTGACAATCTGCTTTTGTATTAGCTTCTCGAAATAAACAAAAGCATGGGCAATGCTAGATATCTCCAAATCGACTTGCTTTCCAATAGTGAGTAAGTGGGCTTTGATGGCATTGATCTTTGACTGTGTGATTTGAATGTCGGGATGCGATTGCTGAAACAGTTCGTTTAATTTCTGTTTGCTTAGAGGCGGTGATGGTCGCGTGATGCTAGTACCAGAAATCTAAATACACCACCCTGTGTTTATATCAATTTACACTATTGTTTGCAGAGAAACAAATACCTGAGGCAACATGTTTGTTTGCGGTGGTGGGCGTAAATCATCGTTGATATAGTACGGATCGTAGATCAGTTTCTGCAGTTGAGGCAAGACATCACTTTGAGCGCTGTCTTCGGCGGCTGCTTCTTCTTCCTCGTCTTCTTCCTCGCCCTCGCTGGCATGCAGTAGAAAATGGCCATAAGAGATACCCTTTCTGTGCTTTGCATTCATGTTGGATAAATGCTGGTGAAAGTAGCTGGGATAGTGACGATGATAGTGGTGCAAATCTGCCTTTCTTCGTGGCTGTCTGATAATCCCTTTGTAGTAGCGAAATACAGACATAAAACTCATGGATACTGGTGTTTCAGACTACGTCAAATTAGTGAGTAAGCTAAAGAGGTTGTAAACACACATATCCTTACATTGTTTGCTGCTTGATGGTCCGATCGTCTCTTGATTTTCTCGGATGCAATCGGGCGTTGGCTATCTTCTCTCGTCAATTTATGCTGTACAATCTCTGATGAAGATGCATTGCTATCACTGCTGGACAGACGGCGATGGTAAAAGTTGTCAGAGGTGGAAGCTCTTCGGTACCTTCTTCTCTCAAGAGGCGTAAAGTTTCTGTTGGTATTGACAGTGAGAGTGGTGGGAATGCTCTCCTCCATGGTCGAGTTGGAGTCTGATGACTCTAATGGATACGTCTTGACGGGTGATGGAGCCATTGATAGCGTGCCGTATTGAGTCAAGTTGGGGTTCTTTATAGCGGTGTCATGATCAGAGTAATTCAGGGTCGTAGGTGATGCTAATCTAGGTTCTTCATGCTCGTTCCCCAATGTAATGTTAGTGAGAAATGAAAGTGCAGCTTGTCGTGAATTGTTCCGTTTTGATGTCGTTCGTTTTTTGGCTGTTCCCATACGCGTTTATAACAAATAATAAAAGTAGAGAAAGAGAATGAAAGAAAAGTGCTATATGACGCTGTGAAATTAAAAGGCCATTGTGGTTTTAGGAACACAAGCAAGTGTAGTACATACAGCCACCGTTTATTTTATAATAATGTACATTTTTCACTCTATTGACGCTCTATCTGCAAATCCAATGCGCTTGTTCTCATTGTCATACACTGACACATATTGCTGAAGGAATCCGTAGCCTAGAATAGCATCAACAAAAGGAGGGCTTTCTTGCAGATAAGTGTAGCAGTTCTCGGGGGAGAAGGTGAGCTATCCAATGAATTAGCGCATTTGCATGAATACACGCTAGATTTGACTTACAAGACCGCCTTTGATCACATAATTTTCTGGCGTAATAACATAATCCTTGCCATTCATGGTGATGGTGATGTTGGGCAGATTCTTAGCAAGACAAGGCACAATGTACTGGCCTGAAAAGTCTCTACGAAGACCCTTGACGCCTTTGAACACACGGCTGATGATTTCTCGGGGTAGGAATACCAGTGTGGAACCTGCAGTGCGAGCAAGATGAGCTTATTGGGTGCGTTAAGTAGATTTCGCACTTACCAGTGTCTACCATGCCAACCACTTTTTCGTCGTATGTCTTGGTGTAATTCCCAACTGAAATGGCATCAATGTCAGCAGCCCAGTAATCCTGGTGCCTGGGTTAACAAAGACTCAAACATCACCGCAAAGACACTTACTTTAAAGTTGCTTTGTTTCGTTGTTGGCACATAGCTCACATTGCTTACAATGTGTGATTCCTTGACTATTCAAACTGCATCAGGATCCAATCAACCCAACAGTAACAGCAAAACTTACCGCCACCAAACACGATTTCGCCATTGATTCGCTTCTGTTCTCTCACATCATGTGCCAATGGTTGAAAATAAACCGAGAACACATTGTTCTCAATAATGCCCGCTTCAAACATGGTGGTTACAAAGGTAGGGATCACTTTCTTTTCGGGGTTATTGTAGATACTCAAAGAATCAGGTCCCAATGCAAAAATGCCGTCTATGTCAGACTGTGTTAGACAATGGTCCACCGTCTATCAGCAAGAAACCTACCTGCTCCATCCATGGTCAAATCACCATCGTTGTAATCAGACACTGCAAAATTCTGGGCATCATATTATAAATGTCAGCTTATTAGTGTAACGTTTTGCAAAGAGAACCACTCACAACTTGAGGCACAGACACACCGTTGATGGTTACAGTGTCTTTTGCATAGTATCCTCTGGAGAATCCTTCGCCGTATCGAATGCTAAATACCATGTTATCTGTCGTGAATGTCGAGGAATTTGAAGGCACTAAAGAATGTTTGGGGTAGCCGCAATAGCGACCGCATCCCTGTATAGGCACCCAAGTGCTGGAAGAGCCTGTGTCGAGGAGCAATGTAAAGAGCTGTGGAGGTGTACCTGTGCACACATGTTAGATCTAGATAAATGCACTTGTTCCAGGCACATACCAATATTGATATCTATGAGGTACGCCAAATCAACATTTTCCAATGGCACATCTACGAGGGCACCTAGCTTCTTTCTTCCCCAGCCAGCCGCTTTGATGCCCTTTCGATCTACCGCTGTAAATGGGATCGACACTAATTTCGAGCAATATGCAGCAGTGATTGCGGTTGAAATGAGCAAGATAACTGACTTCATGATGTTTACAAGACTACTAGTAAAAGCACACATACAGAAATGCTCTGCTTTATATATGCGGATCCTGGAGAATGTTTGATACAAATCTAGATTCAATAAAATCGATAAAAAAGGGTCCAATTTAAAAATCCACCACAAATAAAACGCACATTCTATCATTTACATCAAAAGAGAAAAAGTGTGTGTATTACTATATATTTGATTTTTGGATTTCTACACTAAAAATTGTTATATATCAAGACGTATGCAAATATACAAACTAAAGAGGCCAGCCAG